>OX439485.1:76245805-76470805 GCA_949320155.1 Melangyna quadrimaculata | reverse complement strand
TACAAGTACAGTACATCAGTTTCATTTGGTGAAGAGTGTACTAGCGAGCGAGACAGAAATTGGTTTGCTGTTTGCTTAAAAAAATAGATAACATTAACACAAAATCTTGTACAATATTTTTTTACTGCAAACTTTATTGATTGGGAGGAGGTCTATAAAAAAAAAGTTGTAGGTACAATACAGGTTTCAAAGTGGAGAATGATTTATTATTAGCCCATGTACATTTGGAAATTCTATATAGTAAAGAAGATTTGGGCGTTTGAAAGTTCCAAATTTTTTTTTTGTAATTTAAAAAAAAAATTGAGTTGGGTTACATTTTTTTTTCTAAATCAAGATAACAGTATCTTTACATCGACTGGAATTGTTATTTTTCCGAAAATCGAAACTGCGCCGGTTGACTTCAAAGGTGGTCAATAATTGCAATTAACTAAAATGTTGTCAGTTTCGAATTTATTTGTATTTGTATAATTAAATAGTTGACAAAACTATGGTTTCATATAGTAATATCTGCCCTTTTGCTTTAGGAAGATACAGCAAGTCCATAGTCCTCAATTTTTTCGATAAAGTTAATAAAGGTGATCATGTCATTCACCATGCCAAATGGAGAACAAAAATTCTTGTGAGATATCTTGTCCTTGGACTTATTTTGTGAATTTAAAGGGATCTTAATTTATTAAAACCTTTTTTTTTTGTTTTTTTTTTTGTTTTTTTTTTTTGTTTTTTTTTTTGTTTTTTTTTTTGTTTTTTTTTTTGTTTTTTTTTTTGTTTTTTTTTTTGTTTTTTTTTTTTTGTTTTTTTTTTGTTTTTTTTTGTTTTTTTTTTTTGTTTTTTTTTTTTTCGTTTTTTTTTGTTTTTTTTTTTGTTTTTTTTTTTGTTTTTTTTTTGTTTTTTTTGTTTTTTTTTTTTGTTTTTTTTTGTTTTTTTTTTTGTTTTTTTTTTTGTTTTTTTTTTTTTGTTTTTTTTTTTGTTTTTTTTTTTTTGTTTTTTTTTTTTGTTTTTTTTTTTGTTTTTTTTTGTTTTTTTTTTGTTTTTTTTTGTTTTTTTTTTGTTTTTTTTTTTTGTTTTTTTTTTGTTTTTTTTTTTGTTTTTTTTTTGTTTTTTTTTTGTTTTTTTTTTTGTTTTTTTTTTGTTTTTTTTTTGTTTTTTTTTTTTGTTTTTTTTTTGTTTTTTTTTTTGGTTCTTTGTTTTTGTTTTTTTAATATGTCATCTTCGTTGGCCAGCCAAGTTTCTGACAAAACTAACACATTTGAATTTTCTTCAACCGAGTCATTTAGATCATCAACATGTCCTCTAAGACTGGCAATTGAAAGTGAATATTGATACACCTTTTTGATCGCTGCCTCAGTCGGTATTCGGGTTGGCGTTGAGCCCCACTTTTTGTTGGTAATTTTGATTTTTTTTTATTTTTGTTTTTTTTTTGTTTCTCCATTGAATGAATACTGGATTGAAACCGATATTTTAAGCATGCACCATTTTTTTTAACCATGCACCATTTTTTTTAACCCTGCACCATTTTTTTTTAACCATGCACCATTTTGTTTTTAACCATGCACCATTTTTTTAACCATGCACCATTTTTTTTTTAACCATGCATCATTTTTTTAACCATGCATCGCTTTTTTAACCATGCACTATTTTAAATCACGCACCAATTTTTTTTTTAACATTACCATTTTTTTTAACCACGCACCATTTTTTTTTTTTTAACCATGAGCTTGACCAAAATGGAACAAAGACTGGATCGAAACCGATATTTTTACCATGCCCCAATTTTTTACCCATACACCATTTTTGTTTAAGGATGCACCATTTTTTGTTTAACCATGCACCATTTTTTAACCATGCACCATTTTTTTTAACCATGCACCATTTTTTTTAACCATGCACCATTTTTTAACCATGCACCATTTTTTTTAACCATGCACCATTTTTTTAACCATGCACCTTTTTTTTTAACCATGCACCATTTTTTATTTATCCATGCACCATTTTTTAACCATACACTTTTTTAACAGATGCACCACTTATTTTTAAACATGCACCATTTTTTTTTTAAACATGCACCATTTTTTTTAAACATGCACCATTTTTTTTAAACATGCACCATTTTTTTTAAACATGCACCTTTTTTTTAAAACATGCACCATTTTTTTTAACCATGCATCGCTTTTTTAACCATGGACTTTTTTAAATCACGCACCAATTTTTTTTTGACATCTGCCATTTTTTTAACCACGCACCATTTTTTTTTTTTTAACCATGAGCTTGACCAAAATGGAACGAATACTGAATCGAAACCGATAATTTTACCATGCACCAATTTTTTACCCATACACCATTTTTGTTTAAGGATGCACCATTTTTCGTTTAACCATGGACAATTTTTTTAACCATGCACCATTTTTTTTTAACCGTGCACATTTTTTTTAACCATGCACCATTTTTTATTTTAAAAATTTTATCTTTTTAACCAGATAGCTTGGCCAAAATTGTACAAAAACTGGATCGAAACCGATATTTTGAATTGTGGTTTGTCCAATAGTTCTTCGCTTCATATTAAGATAACGATTTGATGGGATCAGGGGATGGAGCCTTTTTAATTTTGTATTTGGCGTACCGGAAAACTTTCGCACTATACAATATGCCCAATTTTGTGTCCCCTTTCCTCCCATCATATCACAGGCTTGTTTGTTGCGCGCTATGCGAAAACAGAGGTATTATTCCTCTTTTCGCAAACTTGCTGCCGCTTCAATTGCCTTTTACCACATTTCTCACCTCCTCAAAAAACAAAACACTTTTGTTAGGCGTTCATGCTCGGAAGAGGAAATAGAAGCACAGGAGAATCCCCTGGCGAGAGCAATTTGCTATAAAGTAGAAATATTTAAAAACATAAATTAATGTTTAAATACTTAAAAATAATTCCGACAAAAAAGTGATATTTTCCTATAATTTTTTTTTGGCTGGCGCATGCAATGTTGAATTGTCAAAAAATAAAAACTCAACGAAACAAAATATAATACTTTGTATTATTTCAAAATGGAAGAAAATGGTTCATATTTCATTTCCATATTTTTTTTCTTAAAATTATTTATTTTCTATTTTATCTTTCATCATAAGTCATAACTCATAACCATTATCTGGAGGAAGACGACGCGACGTCAACGTCATAATATCAGATGACAAATCCTCTCCAGAAGATAAAATAGGTACATACATACTTATGCCTCTCTATCCTCGTCTATGCTAAAGTCTTCCCGCTGTGTCTGCTTTAAAACAGGAAGTGGAAGTACATATATCCCATTAAATATTGTCGTCCTGAAAATGAAGTTTTTTAAATTTTTCATCAACTTGTCATTTTGCCAACTTACACCTCCGGGCCCAACAAAGTACTTCGCAAAGCTATTGCACAGGAGTTTGGCGACATTCGACGAATTTCCGGAAAGTGCCCGTAGTACTTGCAGATTAATCTCTTGCGATCTCCAGTTCACCTGATTCTAAATCGGTATCAATCAATCCGTGTTCAATAAAATTGTTGCCGTACCAGTTTCGCAACCAATTATGGAGACAAACAGTGTACACTGAACGACTGAACTATACGTTTTTTAAGAGGCAAGCTGGCATTTATAGGATTTCAATAACACGCCTGGCTCTCTGCTAAGTCGATAATTAAAAATTCTTTCTGCAAATGAAAGGTTTCTTCGGCAGTATGGCTTCAACATGTTGGTGGTAGGCTGAAAGCATCATCAGCTACAATAACATATGGGGCATTTTTAAGTTCTGATGAAACATCTCGAGATGGTGGAAGTTTACAATGTAGGAAAATATTTATTAATGAGGCACGAAATTATTTCCATAGAAGCTTCTTACGGGAGTGTATTAGAATGGAACTGCTTTTTAAATATCCCGCCATCGCTTTTTGTCGTCTTACTGCACCAACATCACAAATCGTGAAACAGTAGTTTGCGTCACACATTGCTATTAAGACGATGGAGGAATGTGACTTATAGTTCAAAACAATCCCGAACCTGAATGTGCAGCTGTTTGGATCATAATTTGTTTTCCATCCAAAGCACCAACACAGTTCGGAAAGTTCCACTTTGACTCAAAGTCAGATAAAATTCCTTAAAATGCACAGCAAACAATTCTGGAAACAAAACTTCGTTAACGGCTTCTTTTGCTTCCATTAAAATATTGTGCACTATAGACGGGGAACATTTGTAACAAATGGATAGGCTCAGCTGAGATTCACCAGTTGTTGCTAAATAACTATACAAAATAAAAAGGAAGTTATTTCAATGTAATTTTATTTTTTGATGATGCGCAATTGGGCTCGCGAATAAAATGGGCTTTTTGATTCGGTTTCTTCTAACTGGGTAGAAGAGACCCTAAGGTACTTCTTGAACAGAAGTGGGTCGTTAATGGCATCTACTTCCCCAAAAATTGTGGTAATGCGCCACTGGAGTTCCTTTAGGCAGGAGATATGGATGAACCCAGAATCGTTTCTTTTTCTTCTTTGGAGATTCTTCGGGCTCTGCAACTATCTAAAAGAAGCCAAAAGAACACCCTTCTTCTTGCTGAATTCACGAGGTAATGAAGTAATGGGATAACGCCAGACTCTTCATACAGGGTTTTGTTGTTAACAAACCATTCCTTCTTTTGTAAGTGCAGTTCCTTAAGATTTTTCGTTCGAATCTATATAACTATAGCAACATTGGGGGCTATCTGAAGACATATATTAAATGGTGGTTAAATTTTAAGGGCCGATGTTGATTTTGAATAAAACACAAATTATTTAGGAAATTATTGTCATTTCTTTTTATTATAATATTGGTATTATGTTATTTAACTTTGTTTTTTTTTTTAAAGAAATATAACTTTGCTTTTTTAAAAAAAGTAAGTTAAAAATCAGTTAAGCTTATTTTTCTCATGTCGTCAGGTGGCTATTTGGCTCCAGATTTCAGTAAATTTTGTTAACCATGCACCACTTTTTTTTTAACCATGCATTGCTTTTTTTTAACCATGCACCACTTTTTTTTAACCATGCATTGCTTTTTTTTAACCATGCACCACTTTTTTTTAACTATGCACCACTTTTTTTTAACCATGCACCACTTTTTTTAACCATGTACCACTTTTTTTTTTAACCATGCACCACTTTTTTTAACCATGCACCGTTTTTTTTTTTACCATACATACATTACCAAGGACAAAAGAGCCATTGTTTCCTTAGCTGTGTAGCAAGAGGCACCGGCCTGTTGAAACCACATATGATTTTCTTCGAAAATTTATCATCCACTGTTGCCATTTCTTGCCACCATTCTTACCAACTTTAACGCGTTGCTCGATTGTGTAATTTTCCATGGTTCAAATTCAATTAGTCTGAAATTTAGAAATGTCAAATGAAATGCAGAAAAAACTTGACGTTTAGGTGTGGTTCACATTCAACACGGACCTTAAAATTTAGCCACCCTTTAAATCCAGGCTTCTTCCAAAGATGGAAGATTCCGCGAAATGTTCTCCTGAAATAAAAAAAAAAAAAACGTTTTTTATTTATTCTTTTTTACTTACCTTACCCAAACTCTACTTTTTTTGCATCTCTCTCGGTTACCGATTGGCGGCTTTAAATTGATCAATGATCTTGTTAAATTTGTCTTTATCCGCCAAGAGTTTACTCATGAACATCTTCGGTAGCCAGTTGAGCAATAGCTTGCCCAGCCACGGTACAGTTGTTTGCATTTGCATTCAGTGTTCCAATGTGAACGCAGTTAGTTGGCGGCTGTTGTTTTAAGATAGCTGAACCGGTCGCACCAAAGTCTTCGGTCATAATATCGGCCTCAGTCTCCATCTCGTTCACACTTTCACCGGCGGTGTCTGATTGTTTGTTGGTGTGTGAGGCATTATCGTCTGTCCACCAATATTTAACTTTTTTTTTTTTTTGATGCCATTTATGTCGTCTAAATAATTGCGACGGCATCAACCTAGTTTTGAAACAGTCTTCCGGCTATCAGGTGGCACCGAGAGAATAACCGGCGGGCCGCGTTCCATCACCAACCTCCATGATTAAAAATAATTTTACCTTTTTTTTTTATTTTTTTTTTTTTAATGAAAAAAATTGAGAGCGATGGTCAAGCCAACCTTACACTACGAGTTCACAATTTAGAATCCAGCTGATTAATTATTTTGTAGTGAATTTGTTTTGACGGATGATATTTGTTTGATTGGGTTGCCAAATATTTATTTTCTTTTCGTGTTATAACCGATGTGGTTTGAGATGCATATGACACTATTAGCTTGTAGTCATCATACTCTTCCCAGCTGTTTGATGACCGCAAACAGAACCCAGTATAATGCCCAACAGCCCCTTTGACTTCTGATAATGTTTTGAACGTAACAAAACCCCTCATACATACTTACATACATATGTATGTTCCGTTTCTTATTATGACGAGTACGAGACGAGAATTTCGCTCCCGTTTTCGGTGAAGACATCAAGAAATTTTTGAAACTAAGGCTAGGGTGTCTAGGTTTTATCGAGACAAAACAAAAATTGTCTATTCGCTCTCGTTTTTTATTTTTATTATAATGGAATTATGACTTCCCTTCAAATGATTTTTTCGCGCACTCACGGGATTATGACTACCCTTAAAATGTTTTACACAGTGCAGCGCAAGCGATTAGGTAGGTTGGAGATGAAAGGAGTACCGATGCACATTGGTTCATAGGAGGTACAAATTTCACTAAAACACTTTATAGAAATACGGTAAAATAATAAAAGACCGGAAACATTACGGTGGCGATGTTCAAGAGATTTTGCATCTGTTTGTTATATTTTTACCGCCCATCATTTGCACAGCCCTTCTTTGTATTCTATCCAATATACTTAAGTTAGTAATGGAGCACCTGACCTGGCGAGTATTGGTTTATTTAAGCAAGATGAATGTGTCTCATTTGCTGTTTGGAACGGCCGGATCTGTGGGCCCATTTATCGGAATCATTTGGTAACCCATCCACAAATTTAGGCTGTTTGTTAACTCCTTACTTGCTAACAACATGGACATCTTTGCTAACACTTTTTTGTTTTTTTTTCCCACTTTCTTCCATATTCAATATATTTACCAGGCTTACCTATTAGGTTGTTTTCAGTCAACATTTTCTTAAGGTTAAACGAAAATTCATTCACTACTGATCGATTCATACCCTGCGCTCCTTATTTTGTATCACAATATAATGGGTGATTTTTTAAGAGGTTTAGAACTTTAAAAAAAAAAAACACAAAAAATTCGAAAAAATGAATGAAATATTTATTTGAATCGATAGTTTGAACCTTGCAATTTAATGTTAAATAAAGATAATTTCATGCAAATGTTGACCGCGGCTGCGTCTCAGGTAGCCCATCCGCTGAGTCCAATTTTGGCATACTCTTTCACACATATCGGCCGGTATCTCACGAATGAATGCATGGATGTTGGCTTCCAGTGCGTCAATCGAAGCGGGCTTGTCCCTATAGACATTAGCCTTGACATACCCCCACAAAAAATAGTCTAATGGTGTCAAATCGCACGATCTAGGCGGCCAATTGACCGGCCCGAAACGTAAAATTAACTGTTCACCAAACTCGCCTCGCAATTGCGCCATTGTTTCGCGTGCTGTGTGGCATGTGTCACCGTCTTGTTGAAACCACATATCATGCAAGTCAAGAACTTCCATTTCGGGCAAAAAAAAGTTTGTTATCATCGCTCGGTAGCGTTCACCATTGACAGTAACGCTGCGATTCGCATCATCTTTGAAGAAATATGGCCCAATAATGCCGCCGGCCCATAAACCGCACCAAACAGTGGCTTTTTCGGGATGCATTGGTAGCTGTTGCAATGCTTCTGGCTGATCTTCACTCCAAGTGCGGCAATTTCGTTTACATTTGGTGTAAATAACCAGATGTTGGGTCCCCCAATTTTATTTGAGATGCATATGAAACTTTTGGCTTGCAGCACCATGTTTCCCAGCTGTTTGATGATTTCAAACAGAAAGCAGTATAATGCCCAATATCCCCTTTCACTTCTAATGTTTTGAAGTTCCTCAATTTATATATTTTCCGTCCAACATTTCATGTTTAATTTCGGAGATTGATTCGAGAGCTTCACTCTCGTTTTCAGTGAAGACACCAAAAATAAATTTGTTTCCTGAAATACAAAATATTTTGAAGCATAATTTCATCCTTTTGAAAAATCTTAATCTAAAATAAATATATGATCGTGAAGATAATCATTTGCACCTGATCCAAGAAGAATACACTTACGGAGGCCTTTTTTTGTATTAAAAACATTAATGCCTATGACTGGAAACGATCTTCCTATGTTTTTGCATCCTCTCTTGCCAGGAGAGAGTTGTTGGGAAAAATGAATGATGTCAAGGGGCCATTATTTGCTTCACAGTAACTTAGGGGTGGTACAAACTGCTGTACCAGATTATAAATGCACTGGAGTAATAATAAAAATATTTTGATGGCATCTGTTAGCATATGAAATATGTGATCTAGGGAGGTGTAAACCATTTCCGTAAACAAAGTATATCGGCCAAAATCTAAAATTACGTTTTTCGATTTTCCTATTTTGTCAATATTTACCTAAAATAAAAAGATTTTCCTGAGACCTATTAGGGGATGGAATATGTGATCTAGGGAATACAGTTTTTCGAGTTTCCTTTTTAATCTTCATCAACTTATGTTGGCACCACCCAAAGGGTTAATTTTGATCTATATGAGCTGTGTTTCATTATATTCTATCTGGATTTATAAAGGGTGGTTAAATTTTAAGGGCCGATGTTGATTTTGAGTAAAACACAAATTATTTTGGAAAATATTGTTATTTCTTTTTATTATGATAATTGGTCTTATCACAGGGCCCGTCGTAAAAGATTCGTACTAAGAATCTTGAAAAAAGGATCATAGAACCGTCGTCGTAAGAAAAATATTGACACGATTTTGTGGGCTATTGATACAATTTTTCACGTCCTCTGAATTAGTTTGGAAATATTTGTGATACAACGGCAGCTTAAATACTTTTTTTTCGGGATTAGTGTTACGAAACTATTACGACGGGACCTGTGATAAGGCCGAATATTGGTATGGTTCAATTATTTATGAAACAAAATATCGGCCAAATGGCCGCCGCGACACCTCCATCCGATAGTCCAAATTTTCGATGACGCTTAGGCATAATTGAGATTCTATGCCGTCCTTTAGTTCTTGAATTGTTGCTGGCCTTAGACGTTCAATTTTTCTTTCAAATAACCCCAAAGAAGGAAGTCATACGGTGTCAAATCACATGATCTTGGCGGCCAATTGACATCGCCACCACGTGAGATAACACGGCCATTGAGTTTATCGCGCAAAAGAGCCATTGTTTCGTTAGCTGTGTGGCAAGTGGCACCGTCCTGTTGAAACCACATGTCGTCCACATCCATATCTTCCAATTCGGACCATAAAAAATTCGTTATCATCTTACGATAGCGAACACCATTCACAGTAACTGCCTGATCGACCTCATTTTGGAAAAAATACGGCCCGATGATACCGCCACCCATAAACCGCACCAAACAGTCACTCTTTGTGGGTCCATTGGTTTTTCGACAATCACTCTTGGATTATCATTCGCCCAAATGCGGCAATTCTGCTTATTGACGAATCCACGGAGGTGAAATTGTGCATCATCACTGAAGATGATTTTCTTCGAAAATTGATTATCCACTGTTGCCATTTCTTGCCACCATTCTGACCATTGACGACGACGTTTGAAATGGTCAAGTATCTTTCCATGGTTCAAATTGAGTTAGTCTGAAATTGAGAAATGTCAATAAAATGCAGGTGTGGTTCACATTCAACATCGGCCCATAAAACTTATCCACCCTGAAAATAAGCCATCGCTTCTACTAATTCGCTTAGCCTTTAAAAGAAAATACAAAAAATCACCGCACTGTTTAGAGGCGAAAAACATACTGACTTTATTCAAAATTAACTAAAACTACCATCTAATTATTTCTTATACCTAGCTTATAACATAAATACATTGTCTTAACCTATCTTATCTCTAGTTATCCTTAACAAAGTTGTAAACTGCATAACGACGATGCGTCGTCACATCCCTTGATCATGAAACATAAAACTCACAGATGTATGTCATAAAACACATCTGTGATTTCATTTACTGTGACCATGAAAAGGGTTATTTACATATATACATACATATCCTTATGGTCATAAAGATACCTCATTTACATACATACGAATATGTATATCTTACATGCAACTAAACACACCCTTTATTATATGGATGAGAAATTACCAGAATTGTTTTTGTATTACGGGTTATAGTTGATCCCAATAATGTTTTCATTGTTAGGGGTTCAATTTGGAATCGCCTGTCACAAAAACGTTTTAAGCTATTTTAAGCTTAATTTTATTTACTGATCCAGCAGTTTGTTTGCCAAGGCAGCTCAGCTCGGCTTCGCAAGTGTAATAATACATAAATTCTTTTTGAACTTCTTTGGCGTCGTCGGATCGATCTCAAGCCAGTTCTACCTTTATAATTTATTATTATTAATGCTACCGACATTGGGTGGAGCGTAACTACCTGTTTGCCGTCCACTGCACCGACACAGTTTGGGAATTGCCATTCCTCATCAAATCGTTTGGCTACTGTTCCCACTCAGCTTCGTTCTTTGTAATCTATTTTAAAACATGTATATTTGTATCAAGATGTCATGTTACATTTTAAAATGTTTGTACCTGAATAAAATCACCGAAAAGAACCTTTAAAATAGCATCAAGAACTTTCGGGATGATGCAGGGTATGGCTGGCTGCGAAGTACGAAAGAGATAGCAGAGAACGAAAGTTTTCGCCAGTGGCCAGGTGTAGCGCAAGGTGAGAAATACTGGCTCGCATGTTGGTATTTTGATTTTCTGTGAGCGGCTTCACCAAATTTCGCAAATAGTAAAACTGATCCATTGACATGCGCAGAAAGTTTCTATACAAAGCTGATTCCTCACCTCGAAATTCGCGGAGCAATTTAACACAAAATCCTTCCTTTTCACGAAGCGATAAACAATTTTTTATCCAAACAGAGCAGCGATTTCGCAATGGCCCCAATGTCGTTTTCTTCGTTAGTTGTGTCAATTAAATAAGTAGCTAAAATTGTCATTTTCATTTCTAAATTGGCTTAACATTTTTCCTTGTTTAAAAAAAAAAAAGATAGAATCCGAAGTACATACATTTATTTGAATGTATCACAGCGCCCCGCCACTACTGTATACGTCAACTCGAAAAAAAAAAAACAGATTTGTAAATTCTTTTCAACGGTCAAACCGAGCGGACATGGTCAAGCCGTGTGATTGTCAACGATTACTTTACAGCGCATTGACACCGATTTTGATAAATCTCGTTGAAATATATTACCTGTCATCGCATTTTGGGACAACATTGACGGACTTGTCTCATTTGTGTGATCTTCAATATATCAGGTGTTGACACGGTGAACGTTGACGTTGACGTTGACGTTGACGTTGACGTTGCCGTTGCCATGTCATGTCAGTGCTTTGACCGTTTATTTAGTGACGTCAGACCATTTGCGTTGACCGTCTAATAGTAGCTTAACTCTTGATGTAATATTTTTGGTGTAAATTTTTGATGGTTTGTACTTTGCTTCAAATCTCAAGTACCAAATGAGCCTTAAAGACTCGCACTTGTTAATTGCAGAAGGATATTATGTCAAGAAATGGTGCTCTGGCTTAAGAGTTTCCCCAAATATTGTATATACCTTTAACTTCCGTGTACGAATTTATTTTAATTTCTTCGTTTGCCATGTTAAAAATCACTAACAAAAGCTTAGCGGAATACCACACGAAACGATATGCGCAACAGATACGATTCATTTACAATCGCAATGACTATTTAAACTCAAGGGTGACGCCAAGAATTACAGTGGGTTGCCAAATTTATAGAGACAGTCATGGATTTTAAGAAAATTGTATGTTTTCGTAACAAAATTAATGAAAATCTTATGGGTATATTGGTAAAAAGGGATTTTGTATTAAGTTTGTTAATAATGACATCAAAATAAGTAAAATAAATCAAAAGGAACTAACTCTTAATCAAAAGGAACTAACAAAATTACAAAAATCAATATTTTGTAGGTTTTCTATGGGTTCATGTCAGGGGAATTGCCTGGCCAGTATAAAACTGGTATGTTTTGGTCATTCAAATATTTTGTCACACTCTTAGCTTTATGGCACGGAGCTGAGTCATGCATGAAAACATATGGTTCGTTGTTTGGGAACCATTCTCTTAGCTGGGGTATGAGACGAATTCGCAGAATGTCCTTATACTGGTCCTGTCTCATGGTTCCCTGGATAATTTGGAGACGTCCAACTCCTCTTGTCTTGATGCCGGACCATACCATTACTTTTAAAGGATGTTTTACCCTTTCTACGATGCAGTCAGGATGGTACTTCTCCTTGGGACGCCGCCGCACGAAACTGCTCTTATCAGCCAAAATTTCAAATGATGACTCATCGGAGAAACACTCATCTAATAAAGGGAAATAACATTAAATATAAAAAAAAATCACATTTTCAATAACTTTTTATTTCTTTAGACAATTGCATTGGTAACCTACCTTACTCCAGTCATCAATAGTCATATGACGATGATCCCGAGCCCAAGACAAACGTTTTTTTATCATTGCCTCTGTAAGACGTGGTTTCTTAACAGGACGACGACCCGAAAGTCCTTCCTCTGCCAAACGCCGCTGCACAGTTCTTTTTGAAACCAATATTCCCGAATCTTGGATAATGTTCCTAAGAACTGTTGCACTTTTCTTGCGATTCTGAAGACAGATGTGTCGGATTTTCCTGTCCGTGCGGGGTGTTGTTACTCGCTTTCTTCCACATTTACCGGTTTTTTGGGGAGTTATTGGAATATTTTGGTCCGAATTTAATTTTAATCTGTTAACAGATTTTGAAACACCCGTAATAGCAGCTACTATTTGTCTTTGGGAATGACTGGAATGAACTTAAAAAGTTTTTATTGCCGTTTTTTTTTTCTTGGGGTGATATCCATTCCTCGACTCATTCTGTTCCAAAAAAAAAAAATGCCTTAAATCATTAAAAAATGATTTCTTTAAAAAGCTTTGTTTTAAACAAAATAAAATATATTACTTACGTTTCAATTAAAAGAAGTTCAAACAATTTCCACAAACAATTTTGAGAACAAAAAAAAAAACACCTTTAAAGCTCAAACAATTTTCAAAAAAAAAAAAAAAAAAAAAAAAAAAAAAAAAAAAAAAAAAAAAAAAAAAAAAAAAAAAAAAAAAAAAAAAAAAAAAAAAAAAAAAAAAAAAAAAAAAAAAACACCTTTAAGAACAAAACCGGTTTTTTTCCCGAATAAAACTGGGTTTTCCCCGAATAGAGCCATTTTGAATATCCTCCGACAACTAAAAATATCCATTAAACACGTAGACTATGAAATAAAATTCACCACGTACACTTAGAACCACAATAAAACCTTAAAAGAACAGTGAAACATGAAATTTGATGAAAATTTACATTGTCCCTATTAATTTGGCAACCCACTGTACATACAACAAACAACAGTTATGTTTTTTCTTAGTTTGAGTTCATTTCAAACTGGTTCGAGTTTAAATATTCATTTTTCTTTTGCAATTGTTTGAAATACGTTCATGTTTGAGAGATAAACTCGATCATGTTCGTTCAATATTAAATTCTGTACCATCTTTCTTCGTTTGAGCTTAATTCAAATAGATTCCAGTTTGAATGAATATACATACCTGTTCAATTTCTTTGTTTGTAAATGTATTGAATAAATTCATGTTCCAGACAAACTCGTTCATGTTCGTTTTATGTTAAGTTCATTAATACAAGAAAAATAAATAAACAGGCCTTTCAAAAATCAAACTCAAGTATATTTGTACACATATTAAAAAATGGCGTTCAGGTTTTTATGCAATAATCAAACATGGACGGTTTCGATTTAAACCGAATTTATCTTTAAATATTAGTATTTTTGGATCTTAACGGATTTGATTTCGATTTAAACTGAATTCTATTTGTACTTACTTGTACCTAAACGTGATTCTATTTAAATAATTTATGGTAAAGTTTTCTCAGTGCACGAAATTTCCCTCAGCCCTGCAACACTCTATGACTGAGAGGTAAAAACATGGACACCCTTAGCCCCTTTCTTTGCTAACACTTTTTGTTTTTTTTTTTTTTTGTTTGTTTTTTATTTTACACTTTCATCCATATTGAATATATTACCAGGCTTGGCTTGTCCATTAGGTTATTGAAAGTCAACAAAGGTTGAACAAAAATTCATTCTTTTCTGATCCATTCATACCCTGCGCTGATAATAAAAATTATTTTCTTATCAGGAACCAATTTTGTATCACAAATTATAATTTCGTTTAACATTTGGTGTAAATAACCAGATGTTGGGTCCCCCAGTTTTCTTTGAGATGCATATGAAACGTTCGGCTTGCAGTCATCATCCAGCTGTTTGAAGATCACAAACAAGTAAAATGCCTAGTATCCCCTTTGAGTTCTAATGTTTTGAAGTTTACAAAGCCCTCAATTACAGTTTCACTCTCGTTTTCTGTGAAGACATCAAAAATAAATATGTTTCATGAAATACTAAATACGGTTATTCTTAATCTAACCAAATTCTTTTGGTATTGTAGTGAAAGTTCCTTTTGCAACCTGATAATACTCAGACACACTGCCGAAGGCCTTTTGTTGTATTAAAAACTGGCTCTCGAGATTCTCATCGCTTATAGCATTCAACAATTTGTTGCCATTAATGCCTATGACTGGAAACGATCTTTCTACGTTTTTACATCCTCTGTCGCAAGCGAAAAGCTCTTGCCAGGGTTGGTGGGAAAAATTAATGATGTCAAGGTGCCAATAATTGCTTCGGAATAAAATGTCTTCAGTTTTGAATTTACTTTTATTTGTTTGATTAAAAGTTGACAAAACTATTTTTATAGTATTTCTGCCCTTTTCCTATAGAAAGGTGCACCTTGTCCATTTTCTTAAATTTTCTTGATAAAGCTAAAAAAAGATGATATTTCTGGTACAGGAAAGTTTTATTTTTCAGTCACCATAATGTGCCAAGACATCTTTATGATGGGATATCTCCTGAAGACGGCATTTTTTTCCTGATATCTCCTGAAGACGACATATTTTTCCTGATAACTTTTAAAGATGACATATTTTTCCTACTCGGTTACGGTAACCGCTTCAGTACGGGGCTGGTTCATGATCGCTAGAAACCAATTTTGTTGATGTGTTGGCGAACATGGGTTGGCCGAGTATTTTTTTTTAAATCAGCCATTCCATCTGATGTTCTGTTTCACAGCTTTTGATACTACATTGTTGTAGTACAACTTACTGTAATTTTTTGTTACATTTTCACAATAAAAATATTTGCTGTGATTGCTGTAACAGAATAAAATTGTTGCATTTAAAAGAAAATATACGAATGAAAGTATTTTTGTTTTGTATTTAAACATAAGAAATTCAAAAAATGTATGATTTATCTTTTGATTTTTTGTATAGTCGGTGAAAATTGATTCGTTGTAAATACACTTTCGGTTTTCTTTCAATTCTTATGTTGAATTCAAAATCTTCGTCGAAAATTTATATCGAAATCCATTTTTTATTTTATTTTATTTTATTTTATTTTATTTTATTTATTTGTGTCTCTTTAAAGTTCAAATATCTCACTTCTAAAAAAAAAACAATATAAATAGCCTCGTTCACGCTGCAGTAAGATATGTTATCTCGAACAATTCAACGTAAAATGTAAATTTGAAGTCGGCTGTTGTTGACATTTCTCTTCAGACGTTCTAAATATATATTTTGCCTTCTTTGAACTCTTAAGGCAAGACCGCACTCAACTTCAGCGGAACTAAGCTTCACGACGCGGCAAATTATTATTATTTGTATAAAATTGTATGAACTATTTTGCACTAAGCGGCAACTGAACTTCATACAATTTCATGCGAATCCGTCTGAAGTGTAGTTCCGCTTCAGTGCAGTTCCGTCGAATGCGGTGTAACCTTTATATTAAATTCGAAATCATCATCAAAAATATTAAAAATCTCAAAATCCTTTATATTTTATTATTAATTTTCTTTCGTTTTTTTGACGTTCATGTATTTTTGGGTTATTTTGTGATGAAAAAAATTTTGTAATCACTTCATTCTCAAGTATACTCGTATATAAATTGTACTCAATTACGAAAAACTATTTTCCTATTATATTAACTATTATGGTGAATTTACATGTATTTGCGTCTGCATAATGCAGAAAAGTAGAGCAGGACAGATGCATACAAAAATCCGAGCGAGTGAAAGAGAACCATTAAGAAGATGAACATGTTCGTCTTCATTTCTGCATTATGGCACTTTCCTATAATGCAGAAACGATGTTCTTCTGCATTTTAATCTTTTCTCTCTATCTAACAATTATACATTTTGTATTTGGTATCCCTATTTTTTTTTTGCAGAAGCCAAATGCAGATACATGTAAATCCACCATTACAGACGAGAGACGAAACAACCGAAAAAACGAATGGTGTAGTCGTCGGGGTCTAGGTCAACATCATCCAGCTACATCATACAACTCTTCCAGTGGGATTTGTGAAACAGAAAAATGTAGTTGGTGTAGTTGTAGAAAGTAGTTGTATGATGTAGTTGATGTAACTGATGTAACTGATGTAGTAGCGCTGAAATAGGCCCCAGGCTGTATTTCCTGTTGTTGGACTTGAAAACCGTTATAAAGAATACTTCCTCAAATTAAATTTAAAATAAAAATACCGAAACTTAAAATTTATAAAAATTATTTCCTTTTCGAAGAAATCGCAACAACAACAAATGTCAAAAAAATCCACCACTCGGTTCTCAGTTTTCCTCGGCACCTGTAGTGGTGGAAACGGAAATTAAGGGTACGTACGCATTAAATTTGAAGGGTTTGCTTATAATTTTTGATTACATTTTCTTTGCTTTCAACATAAATAGTAATAAATATAACTGGATTTATATGCCAGAAGCAATAATAAATGAATATGTTGCGTTCCAATCTCGTTTCCATTTTCGTATTTAAATGTCAACTTCGAGCTTGTCTCATCGAGCACCACTGAAGCAAAGCAAAAGTCTTGAGTCTTGCTTTTTTGTAATAATTTTTTTCATTTCCAGAAGCTTAAAATATGTTAAAATCAATATGGCATAGGAACAAGCGTATTTTTTTACAGCGTAAATTTTTTTTAACGTGAACAATTCGCATTTTGTTGCTATACAGTGTTGACGTAAGAAAAAATCTGTAACAAACAAAGTAGTTTTGAAGCGCTTAACTGCAAGATAAAAAAGGTTCAATTCTACTGTAAATGTGGACTAAAGTACTCTATGGAATTACAAAATGAAATATTAAAACCCGATCTAAATCGGTCCAAAGTTATATAGGAAAATAACAAAAAACAGGGAGTGAATAATGCACTTTCTTGCACGTTTTGATTTTTCCTGCAAATATCACACCTTTTTGAGCAGGAGTAACCTCATATTCTCGTTGCTTATATTATTTATGATCGAATCTCACAAAAATCTAAGATGCTATTATGTTACATCCACATACGCTTCAACTTTATCCTAATTTGCTTAGACTATAAGTGGTTTTGAATTATTAAATCCTTAGTAAACGAAATAAAAATTCAAATTTATGTATTCCTTATTCTTATTCCGCAAAAATATTACCTTCCATAAAAGCATTAAAACTATTTATTCCAAACTCTCGAAAAGCTTTGATAAAATTGGAACCATTATCTGTTATTGTTGCTGTTATTTTTTCATTATTCAATCCAAAAGATTGATGAATTTCATTAATTTTACTAGCAACTTTAATGTAATGATGGGTTCCATTAAAGCGTTTGCAGGCTAGAGCAGCGGACTTTCTACTTAAGTCTTCTTCGCTTAGCTGAAAATTATCATTTTTAATGTATGTACCTATGCATATATACACATATAGGGTGTCTCAAAGTCACCATAAAAAACCGTTATAAGTCCAAAAGGAAGCGAAACCGAGGAAATAAAGTCTTTAGTCTTATGCCTTCATCAAGAAAGTGCAACCTGCAAGCATTCATAACATAAACAATAAAACAACGGTTATTCCAACTCTGATAAGGTGTAGATCATTGCATATATGAATGAAGCTTTTTTAACAAATTGAATGACAAACGAATGGTCCATTGGGTGAAGAATGTCATTGAAAACAGCGTGTAAGCTGTGTAGCATTGAAGACAGGGGCGTACGATGAACATCCAGGGCCTTCGGACAGATCAAATTTCGGTGTGAGCTTTTAATTGTGTGAGCTAAATATTATGTCAAAATAACAAACTCTATAGTTTTTAAGTTCAGTTAGCAAGCTCAAAAGGCGCATAGCATATATGTTTTTATAGTCTATTTACTACAAACCCCAATTGAATACATTTTGTATGTCTCTGATTATTTTTAGCCAAATAAAACATAAAATATTTTGTATCAAAGGTATAAAAGTACGTGAAACGTGTAGGTACATGCTTTTTCATCTAATCGTTCATTTAATTTAATTAAAGCACTATACTTATTTAAGAAATTAAAAAAACTTATAACAAAAAACCTAATTAAGCCACGCATTCTTTTGTAAATACGACCCAACCAACCTTTAAATGACGTAATAAATTTGATGACACATTTATGTTACCAGATAAAGCCATTGAACAATTATTACACTTAGCGACTAATTTTTTCTTAGAAACAGACTCCTTGGTGTCAACCGTAAAAAAACGTCCATCCAAGTAAGTAACTAGTTTTTTGGCAATCTTTCAGAAGATTGTTTCTTCAGCACTAAACATTTCTGTACTATCACTGGTACTACCACTGGCAATAGCCCCATTAAAAGTTTCCTCTTGACTTTGGGCTTCAGAACTATCTTCCCGAATACGTATTTCATTAAAAAATTCACCACCCACAGAATCTTCATTTGTTGCCATGATCTTAATTTCATAAAAAAATTAATACTATATAAATATATGTACCTTCAAAAAATATATTATAAGAAACTTACAAACGTATGTATATTCTATTTATGTAGGCACCGATTATTTTTAACTTCACTTTTTAAATATTCACTTTTTTCACGATGTGAATGAGATCACGTAAATGCAAACTTCTTGTCACTAGTCACTGAACATTTGGTTTGTGAATGATCTTTGTAAGTAGGAATATATATGTATTCAAGTTAAAATGTTTGTTTTTACTCATTTTCATAAAAGCTTAGAAGTGAGAGAATGATAATCCATTTGCTCTACAAAAATATTTTATAACTATTGCTTTCATTAAATCCGATTATATGCATTAACGACAACTGATACAAACCTCTTCGAAAGCTTAATAGCCACTTTCGTTAATAATTATAGAGTCATATCAAGCTTACGAATTTAAAATCCACCAACAAGCTTATTAATTCAATTTTTTTTAATTCATAAGTCACCGACTATCTTCTGAATTAAGTTTTTTTAATTCATAAATCACCAACTATTAACTTATGAATTATTTTTTTTTAAATTCCTAAGTCACCAAATAACTTATGAGTTAAAATTTTCTTAATTCATAAGTCACTAGCTAGCTTATGAATTAAATTCATTTTAATTGATAAGTCACCTACTGACTTATGACTTAATGATTTTTTAATTCACTAACTCGCAACCCTGCACTCAAGGTTCAAGGGTGGTAGAGATCAGGCTGTATTTCGTGTTGTTGAACTTGGAAACCGTTATAAAGAATACTTCCTCAAATTAAATTTTTTTCGAAGAAATCGCAACAACAACAAATGTCAAAAAAAATCCACCACTCGGTTCTCAGTTTGCCTCGGCACCTGCAGTGGTGGAAACGAAAGTGAAGGGTACGTACGCATTAAATTTGAAGGTATCGCTTTTAATTTTTGATTACATTTTCTTTGTTTTCAACATAAATAGTAATAAATATAACTGGATTTATATGCCAGAAGCAATAATAAATAAAATGAATATGTTGCGTTCGAATCTCGTTTCCATTTTCGTATTTAAATGTCAACTTCGAGTTTGTCTCATCGAGCATCACTGAAGCAAAAGAAAAGTCTTGAGGAGAAAGTTTCTTAGTCTTATCTGCTTTTTGTAATAATTTTTTCCATTTCCAGAAGCTTTAAAGTTGTAAAAATCAATATGGCATAGGAACAAGCGTATTTTTCGACAGCGTAAATTTCTTTAACGTGAACAATTTTCAGCCAAAGGAATCGCCGTTCAGCTTACCGAAATCCTTGCTTTGATTTTCTGCAGTGTTCCTTTTTTAAGCTCCTCTAGACATGTACAATGTGTCCCTACATGTTTCTGCCGCACTATAAATGCTTCCAACTACATATAAAACATTATATTGGTCTTATTAGTGGTGATTTCAAATGATGCATAGATATTCTGTTGGTATAGGATGTAGCTGGATTTTCTTGAAGGAACCAAAAAGCAATTATCCATCCTAACATTTTATCTTTTTCCAATATATCTAACGGTGATAATTGTTGCATATTAATGAAGCATTGACTTTGAGTTTTTAACAACAGTTGGGTTTGAGGAACCCAACAATATGGATTGTTTTTCTGAGGTTTTAGTTCACTTAAAATTTCTGTCTCTTCCAGTGGAGTTCCTAGATCTAACATTCCTTCATTAACTGACTTTTTATGCATGATGGACAAACTTATTTAAAATGATAATATGGACTGTATGATCAAATGTTGCGAATTGAAATTTCATTGACCAACAAGTACTCAGAGTTACAAATATTGTTTGGAAACTAATAATCAAGTTGTCGGTTATTACAATATCTTGAACAAATTCTGGTTTGAAGTAATTTGTAGATATGTTATAATGGGATGCATAGTTATAAAGAATTGGAATTGTTTAGTTTTCATATGGTCTAAACGATGCTCTTGAGAGCCAGATATTCCTGTTTCACTTGGAATAGATCAAGATCTGTTAAAGAAGAAAATATTGTCTTTACCAATCTTGTAAGTTGAGATGCTTTGCCTGTTCCCCATGGCCCATCCTATAATTTTTAAGTTGTCCACTGCCAATCATAATAAAGGAGGAAGGAGGACTCGAGGACTCGTAGGTAATAGTTTCCTCCCTTCGTATGAAACTTTAACACTTGTTGGTGCTCCGAAAAAAGTTCTGTTCTTTTTAAGTTGTCCACGTCCAATCTTAATAAAGGAGTACTTGTAGGTATTACTTTCCCTCTTCGCATGAAACTCTAACATTTAATGCTACGAAAAAAGGCTTACAAGGGCCTAGTGGTGTACATGGAGACTTCAATCCAATTAATTCTTCCTGGGATAAATCTATCCCAATCTTGGATTCAAGTGTTCCTCATTCTCACAAAATGTTCCTTTTGATGTTATTAAGTATGGGATAACTTCTAAAGTTGACATATTTTATATACCGGACTGGTTCGTGATCGCTAGAAACCAACTTTGTTGATGTGTTGGCGGACATGGCTTGGCCGAGTATTTTTTGTAAAATCGGCCATTCCATCTGGTGTTGTTAGAGACTACGGAGCCTATCCGGATATTATTAGCAGCATGTGTGCGCCGAGTCTTTTTATTGTCGACGATGCAGGTGGAGTGCATCCAGCTTTGGTACGTCAGTGGTCGGTTTCTTCCTTATTGCGTACCCTCCCGACAGAGGCCTTTCATTGTCATATCCGAACTCTGGATGAGAAGGAAGAGCAATCCTGTTCGCATATTCAGCAGTCAGTTATAGGCAGACCCTTCGTCCGACGATGCCAGATTTTTGCTAATTTTATGATGCTAATTTTATGATGCTAATTTTATGATGCTAATTTTATGATGCTAATTTTAAGATGGCTGTGGGGCAAGATGTGTGGCAAATCCCCTTTTCACCATGAACTTCATGTATGTTCGGTTAAAAAAACCGCCATAGAGCAAACCCTTGAATATTGGGTAAAAATAAGAGGTACTAGTCTTCCAGTCCCTAACTGAGACTTAATTTCCTCTTGCGAATGATTAGTCCATTCATCCCCGCTTTTGCTCTATTTTTTCCCTAATTCAGTGACCATTTTTTTTTGTCAAGATCCTCAAATATGACATCCTTAACTATGACATCCTCAATTATGATGTCCTCATTTATGACATCCTCATCTATAAAGGACTCATGACCATCCTCCATTTCTGAACATTTTGATTTCCAGCTAAAAAGTTATTTTGATAGTCGTCCTTTAGTGTGAAACAGATAATGTAGCACTTGATACTGATGACATGATATCACTCATGCATGTTACTTGCTGTTATTAGAACATAATAAAAAGCAAATAATATACGGCCCATAGCCTCCAAATAGAATTTTGGAATGTGATGGAAAAATGAAATGATTTATGCCAATGTGCTTATAAACACGAAAAAGTCTTCCAACCAGGAATTCTTTACAATACTTCTGTCAATTGTTTGAAATCCTGTGAAAGTCCTCTCAGTGGCAGAGAGAACTGCAGACACTGCATCAGCCAGTTTGTAATTTTGGTTGTGGAAATAGTGGATCCGACAGCATTTGGGTAGTTGCCGTTTGTCCAATACCATAGTGTATCACTTTACTCAACTACAAACAAATATGGGTTCTATCCCCCGATGCATCAGCCTTCAAGATGAAAAGCCCTAAATGAGCATATTTTCAAAGTACGCATATTTTTTTTTTTTTTTTTTTTTTTCGGAGGTCAGCAATGGCCTGGAAGTTTCGCCCTAGGTTCTCTGTAACTGTTTGCGGGAGCAACTCACAATATTTGTTCAACTTTATTTGATTTTAGTCTTGTTTGTCATTCGTTCAAAATAAGTACAAACAAAATCTTTTACAGGGTAGAGATGAAGCCATTGTGATATAGACTCCAGATGGATGATCATTGCTTGTACTCTGTATTTGTCTGACAGTCTCTGGTGATGGAACTTTAATTCCTTATTTTAAAGCGAGGGCTAAGACCCCGACTCCCCCACAGGCCATAAACGATGTCCATAATCCAATATACAGTCCAATCCACAATCTGATTTGTATGGACATGTCACTGCTTGGACATGGTTTTTTGCCACTCCATTGAGTTTTTTTTAGACATGTTCCATAGTCTGGCCATCATTCATGGCATGTGGAGGCGGCATGTAAGGAACGTAGCTTTGTGTTACGTGTTTGGTATTTTCCGTTTCCTCAGAGCTCGTGAGTAACTCTCGTATTCTAGTGATATTCTAAGATTCTCTTCAAGAGCTAGCCCAAACGTATTCGAAGACTGGACACAACATATATGAGTCCATTTATTAATTCTAAATAAAGTTCGGCTTGTTAGTATAGCTTTACGAAATCCATGGTCTGTTTTCCTGCGTTGGATAGTACAACCGCAGGTTACTTCGTTTTTTCTCAGAGAAATACAGTGTTGGACAGAGAATAAATAAGCACATTTAAGCAGCTTTTTTCAGTTAGAATACCCGCATACAATCTGACAAAACCCTTTCTTTAAAAACTTTTTACATTATTGCAATCAAGACTGCATCCTTTATTATCCCTGCAAATTTACCGTTATTTACACATGTTTGTGTATTAATTCTATATGAGAAGTGTGCGATTGATCAATTTTCGGCGGCCAGAGAATTAGCACATGTGGTTAAAATTGTGTTTATAGTATAAAATAGCAACATTTTTGATCAGATTTTAAGAAAAAAGTAATCGACAATTCAAAGTAAGTTGTTCTAAAGGATTTTTTTTGCAAAATATTTGAATATTTTTCGACTAGATGGGCTGGCAACAATCTTGTACACCTGAGTTTAAAAAAAATCATCATCATGATAAAAAATAACGGTTAAACAGTTCACGAACTCGCAAATAATGTGGGACGACTAAGAAAATTAGTGTATAATGATCTCCAATTTTATGAAACTCATAATACGACCAACGCCATCCGAAGAAACCCGCCTCCAAAAAAGATTAGTTCTGCTGATGATCGTATAATCGCTGCTTATGCAAATAAAAGTCCGTTTTTGACATCAGCTGAAATTCGGGATGAAGCCTATCAAGTCCATGGTATAGCAGTAACCAGCATAACAATCGAAAGAACACTCAGTGACAAGGATTTGATAGGTAGCTCAGCACAAGTCCCTGGTTTCAAAAAAATATTACAGCCAGGCTTAATTTCGCTACAGTTTACGAATGATTTTGGAAAAATGCTCTGATAAATAACCTTGGAATACAAAGAACATTTTTCCAAAATCATGACAATTTTGATTCGTAAATTGTAGCGAAATTAAGCCTGCCTGTAATATTTTTTTGAAACCTGGGACTTGTGCTGAGCTGTGCAACCTGTCAAATCCTTGTCACTGAGTGTTCGATCTTTTGATTGTTATGCTGCTTACTGCTATACCATGGACTTGATACGCTTCATCCCGAATTTCAGCTGATTTCAAAAACGGACTTTTCTTTGCATAAGGAGCGATTATACGATCATCAGCAGAACTTATCTTTTTTGGAGGCGAGTTTCTTTAGATGGCGTTGGCCGAATTATGAGTTTTAAAAAATTCATGATGATGATTTTTTTAAACTCAGGTGTACAAGATTGTTGCCAGCCCTAGTCAAAAAATATTCAAATATTTTGCAAAAAAAAATCCTTTAGAACAACTTACTTTGAATTGTCGATTACTTTTTTCTTAAAATCTGATCAAAAATGCAGCTATTTTATACTATAAACACAATTTTAACCTCATGTGCAAATTCTGTGGGCACGGAAATTGAGCAATCGCACACTTCTCATATACACAAACATGTGTAAATAACGGTAAATTTGCAGGGATAATAGAGGATGCAGTCTAGATTGCAATAATTTGAAAAGTTTTTAAGAAAGGGTTTTGTCAGCTTGTATACGGCTATGTTAACTCAAAAAAGCATAATGTGCTAATTAATTATTCTCTGTACAACACTGTAGATTGAGCGACACTTGTTTTGTTTTTTTTTTGGAATGTCCCAAAACATACTTCTCTATTTTTGCTGACCTACTTGGCTTACAGAAAAGCCTTAAACCCCTCAAGGTCACATCATCAAAATATTTGTATTGTAATCAATTTTGACAAGAATCATACCTTCGGGCGGCAGTGCCAACATAGGTTGCCTTATGCTTCGGTGGTCTTACGATATTTATTTAAAAAAATTCATATAATCTACCCAATTTGCTATTTAAGAATCCGGGAAAATGAACTTGTTGAATATGGAAATGTGTTCCATTGGCCGGGGTATGACTGATTCTGATATTAGTACTAAACCAACTTTGTTTAATTTTTTTTTGTATAGTGCTGCTTCTTGAAGGAATGCAACCGTACACTTTTGTACACTTTGTTTCGCTTGTCGAGGATTTTTTTTTTCGATAAGTGTCTTTTTAAATTGAAACTGTGTGGCAAAAGCAACTGCCTGCAAACGATGCATATTGGACGATTTGTGTCCTTAAGTGCCAAAATGGTTATTTAGGCCACGAAGGTCCCCCCGATTTGAAGTATATGAAGCGCAAAAAACTGAATTTAAAAACTGAATTTTGAGTAGAGGAGTAGTAAAAGAATTAGATTTCCCTTACAGTTGGGCACTCCCAAAGCCAGTTATATGAAAATACTTGGTTTTGTGGATGCTTTCAACTGGTAGACACGAGAGATATATAACTTTTCGGGCCTGTTCATGCATACTGCTATCGTCGTTCGTAGCTTTAATCTTCTACACATATCATAAACTCACCATTATTCGAGGGGTTAACTAACGTGTAGTGTAATCCACAAGATTTGCAATTTAAAGTAGTTTTGGGTAAGCTTCTGGTCCTCGGAAAGATTCTGGGTAAGATTCGGGGCCAAAGAAAGGATGATTCAGATGGAGATGAATTGCTTCTAAACTTTCCATGGTTTCCATGGGTATTACAGGATTCATGTCTGAGACTGCTTCTGCACTAGTATTTGAAGCAATTGATGAAAGATAATACTCATGATTCTGGAACCCTTCGTGTTTGTTTTTCTAATAGACCGGCGAATCTTTTTAAGGCTCACTGAAGTCTCGACCCCAAATCTCCTCTCTATACAAAGAAATGCGAAGAAGTCCATCCAGTTCATTTCTTCTGCCTGAATGCAGGTCCAATAGAATTAAGCGATCATTTTGTTTCAAATTCTTAAGGTAATTTGATTTCCTGTCCTTATTTCCTCTAAAGTCCGATCATACAATTTGAGAATTATTGCTTGATTATCTCCTTGAGCCCGATGAACCCACAGGTCATCTTCAAAAGCCTTCCCACATATTTAAGACGTGAAGATCGTACAGCCCTACTAGCGCACAGTCACTTGAGACTGCCAAAAGACAACTTTAACAAACCTGCTTTAGGGGTGTAAGTAGTAGTTCCATCAGCCAAATACAACTGACACTCACTGCGAGTTCTGGCGATGCAGGAAGAAAGTCCAAACAGATCATAGGTCACCTCCTCTTCCCTCATATGAGAATTCCACTTTTCAAAGTCTGAGTTATGGACTGTAAGGAGCTCTGCAATCCTGACGTCTGATTTTCATTAGTGTTTTCATTTTGTGTTTTGATGTATTCTTGTCAGAAAGGTATCTAGAGTTGAAGGTCATCGTAGTTTTGGTGAAGTAAGGTAAAATTAATTTGAACGTTTCTCAAAAGGCGGTGGCGTTCCATAAAATCAGGTTAAAATATTAATTTCTCTTTTTGGAGAAATACAAGATAATGGATTTTTTTTTTGATTTCATTGAAGCCATTTGATTATTATAACAGATCTTTGATGAGATGGTCCTTTAAAATCCTGCCTCTGGATATCCTCGCCAGCTCTATATGTATGTACGAGTATTTTTGGGAAGCAATCATTTCTAAAAGCTCGGATTTGCCTGGTATGTTGAATGTCCTTTTGAATTTTATAAATTTTGATTTGCCGATGAGAAATCTAATTCCTTGTTTAAGATATGTTGTCCTGTAATATGTTTAGTTCAGCCCATTAATTGTTTTCTGTTGGCACTATTGGAACAAACCGCCTGAGGATTACTATGAGGGACTTGCTTCCATTTTTCGTTTTTCCCTTGAATTTTATTTTTTTTTTTATTTTTATTTTCAATATTGTTTTATGCACTATTTTTTTTTATTTTCAATATTTTTGTTTGCACTTTTTTTTTTTTTATTTTCAATATTTTTGTTTGCACTATTTTTTTTGCACTACTTTTTTTTTAAATTTTTACTGCACTATTTTTTTTAAATTTTTATTGCACTATTTTTTTTAAATTTTTATTGCACTATTTTTTTTTTATTTTTATTGCACTATTTTTTTTTTTTTATTTTTATTGCACTAATTTTTTTTATTTTTTTTTCACGTTTTTTTTTAAATATTTTCCTATTATTTTTTGCACTAGTTTTTTTTTTATTTTCAATATTGTTTTATGCACTATTTTTTTTTATTTTCAATATTTTTGTTTGCACTATTTTTTTTTTTTATTTTCAATATTTTTGTTTGCACTATTTTTTTTGCACTACTTTTTTTTTTAAATTTTTACTGCACTATTTTTTTTTTAATTTTTATTGCACTATTTTTTTTAAATTTTTATTGCACTATTTTTTTTTTATTTTTATTGCACTATTTTTTTTTTTTATTTTTATTGCACTAATTTTTTTTTATTTTTTTTTTTCACGTTTTTTTAAATATTTTCCTATTATTTTTTGCACTAGTTTTTTAATATATTTTCTTTTTTATTTATTTATTTATTTTTTTTTATTTTATTTGTTTTTTATTTTTTTTTATTTTATATTTTATATTATTTTGTGCGTTATTCGGCTACATATTGTTCTAAATATTCTCCAAGAAACTCTTAAATATCCTAAATATGAAAAATACAAACTCACATAATGTTAAAATCCTCTTGTGGATTCATTCCTCCAACCATCAGTAGAGAAAATGAGCGAAGCCGATTAGCAGTCCCCTTGACTCCGCAACTTTTATTTGAGGTGAGTAAGAAAAAATTCTTATTTTACTTTTTTGTTTCCTAGCCGTGATGTGGAATGGAATCAAATAAGTTTATTTATCTTTTTTATGAGTTAACTACATGTTCCTCACTGTTATGGGTTATATTTAATGTTTAGAGCTTATATGAACACGATCCTTCTGTAGCGTATTTACGAGTATAATGGATTTTAAAATGAAAGCCGTGTTTCAGTCTGAACTCACTGAAAGAAACGATAAATATATAACTTTTTGTACCAGCAAAACTGGCTTTTATGGTAATTTCGGGTGAGATTCAATTTCTCGGTCAAATATTCCTGGTCCAAGGAAAGGATGATTCAGATGGAGATGAATATCCTCTAAACTCTCAATGGTTCCTATGAGGTAGGGTAGGCGATTGAAACCGCCAAAAGACAACTTTTATAATCCTTGTTAGGAAAAGCATACTTTGGGGTTGTAAGAAGTCCCATCACCCAAATACAGCTCACACTCAGTGTGAGTTCTGGTGATGCAACAATAAAGTTCTAACAGATCATAGGTCTCCTCCTCTTCCCTCATATGGGAGTTCCACTTCTCGAAATCTGATTTATGGACTGTAACGTCTCCGCAATCCTCGCGCCTGATTTTCAACAGTTTTCGCCGATATTCTTTGTGTTCTGATGTATTCTTGTTGGAAAGATATCTAGAGTTGAAGGTAATCGTTATTTACTTGAAGTAAGGTTAAATTAATTCGGCTATTGAAGATGCAACATCCCAATTAATCTCGAAAAATTGTATGTCCTCTTTCTTTAAGGTGAATTCCCGTTTCCCTTGTCATCTGGAGAGAATCCATTATCATTGATATTTTGGATACAAATATCGCAGGAGCATTCAAATTTCATTGAATCAATTTGATTACAACCGACCTTCTATGAAATTATCTTATTAAGTACTTGCTTATTTATGATCAGCTCTATATAACCATGGGATGTCGCTTTGTCTGCTATCATTTCTGATAGCTCAACATTATCTGGTACACATTTAATGTTGTTGCATTTAATGCATTCCCTATCATCAGGATTTGTCAATGAGACTTCTCATCCCTTGTGTGGATCTAAATAGTAAGTAAAGATAAAATCCTGCAATATTTTCCGTTCAGTCCATTTCTTGTTTTCCTTAGGCACTATTGAAATAAAGCGCTTGATTACAAAGCAAGTCACATTGCTTCCCAGATCCCTAATTGATGGCCGTTCTACCACCTACATGCATATGCATAATTTTGTTTTTGCCTCCGGATTTTTCTTCTCACTTTATTTTTTTTTTATTCGTATTTTTTTTTTTATTCGTATTTATTTTTCTTGCACTTTATTGTTTTTTCTCGCACTTTTGTTTTTTCTCGCACTTAATTTTTTTTTCCTCGCATTTTATTTTTTTTTTCCTCGCATTTTATTTATTTTTTCCTCGCATTTTATTTTTTTTTCCTCGCATTTTATTTTTTTTTTCCTCGCATTTTATTTTTTTTTTCCTCGCATTTTATTTTTTTTTTCCTCGCATTTTATTTTTTTTTTCCTCGCATTTTATTTTTTTTTCCTCGCATTTTATTTTTTTTTTCCTCGCATTTTATTTTTTTTCCTCGCATTTTATTTTTTTTTCCTCGCATTCCCTTTGCTTATTATTATTATTATTATTATTATTATTATACAGGGTGTCCCGTAAGTAATGGATAACCCTGAAATGCCGCATAGTAGACTTTATGACCGTCCTGAAAACTGATAAAAAAAAGTTCTATCCCAACCACAAGAAAAGTTATATGCATTTTTTTGTTCAGTGCATTATTTTTTTTCTTACTTTACATTTTTGAATTCCACGACTACAAGTGAATGAGTTCCATCATTTTTTTTTGTAGGAATATTTTACATTACTTGTGCCAACACATAAGTAGAAGAAAATTATTATAACTGTTGGACTTCTTAGAGAAAAAAATTATTTAACATTGAATTTCAATGCAAAATGTGAAAACAAATAATTTTTGAAAGTTAAATCATAGCTGGTATAAAAAAAATGCATGAATACCTGAGTGGCCAACTATTTTAAAAATATGCGCGTTGAATGCAGATTTCAAAATGGTATTACTTATTATTATAGCTAGAGTCAATAGCAAGTTATTGGTAAAAATCTGCAATACTAGAGTAAATTTAGCAAAAACAAAAGTTTTCAAAATTAGCACAGTAAACGTGAAATAATACCAAGCGTTGGCCACTCAGGTATTCATGCATTTTTTGTATACCAGCTATGATTTAACTTTTTCAAAAATTATTTGTTTTCACATTTTGCATTGAAATTCAATGTTAAATAATTTTTTTCTCTAAGAAGTCCAACAGTTATAATAATTTTCTTCTACTTATGTGTTGGCACAAGTAATGTACAATATTCCTGCAAAAAAAAAATGATGGAACTCATTCACTTGTAGTCGTGGTATTCAAAAATGTAAAGTAAGAAAAAAAATAATGCACTGAACAAAAAAATGCATATAACTTTTCTTGTGGTTGGGATAGAACTTTTTTTTATCAGTTTTCAGGACGGTCATAAAGTCTACTATGCGGCATTTCAGGGTTATCCATTACTTACGGGACACCCTATATATATATATATATATATATATTATATGTTAATAAATTAGAAGGATTAGCTCCCACTTCAACTATATAATAACTGTAATCATTAGACGGTAAATTATTTAACTGATAATTACAAAACTTATACATTAAATTAGATTCTAAAATTCTTAAATTTGCTGCAATCGCATGATTATGTACTTTATCTTGCGTAAAAACTATATTAAATTCAGAATATATGGATGATATTTGATCATTAGATATTAACGCATCATTAGTTAGTTAATATATTCTTAAAAGGTAAAATAATTTTTTTTTGGTTTAAACTTATATATATATATATATATATTTTTAAATATTATTCAAGAAACTCTTACATATCCTTAACATTAAAAGCAAACTGAATTATACCCAAATCTTCTTGTGGATTATACTGCAATCTTGCAATCATAGAGATTGTATATTACCTAGTGAAGGCGATCCTAGCAGGCCGTTTTGTTTTGTGTTCACGGGAACCGTAATCTTCAAAAAATTATATAGTGGTTCTTAGAGTGGAACCCATGTTTGAGTCTGTTGTTGTCAAAGACTATATTAGCATTCAACTCAGTCCATATTTTGGGTTTTTTAAATATTAAATTTGTCTGTGTGACTTCTTTGTCTTACGAACTACGATGTTTCGGGCACCAACTCACGGAATTGATTTTGTGGCATAATCAAGCTTAAATTTGGAGTACCTACTTTCTTCCACTGACTCGTTGGTGGTGTTGCCCAGAGGCGCGATTTTTCCCGTCAATAACCGATTTGTAAGACAAGCTAATTTGTAAGCCAAGCGCCTGCTGGAAGAAGTCGGATGCTGAAGTAAAATGGCGCTCTCGAAATCTGAGACAATAACATCCGGTCGCAGGTGGATATTAAGATCGCAGTCACATTTGAGGAGCTGTAGCCAGAACTCGTCATATGCCTCTCTTATTTTGCTGCTCATCAGGCAGTAGACCAAGGGGATGACTGTTCCCTGGATGTATCCGTGTACTGAGAAGAGTTTGCCGCATAATTGTTTCCACCACAGCAAATGATGAAAAGTTCTCCGTCGATAAAACGTAAGTTTTCCGGGATAAAAATTTCTTCCAATGTCTCAGGCTCCTTTATTTGGCTGGCCCGCACACGATGAATTTTCATCTTCTGTGCCGCTTTTGTTGGCAGATACGGGCGGCATACCGGTTGAACCCAAAAATGTGTGTCCCTGATGATGGTGCTTGGAGGGAGGGCTTCTACTGCCTTTTTTTTCAACAACACATTCGAATCTCTGATACCTCTTTCTCAAATGCCAGAGGTGCATGACTGTGTCTACCGAAAATGTTTTTAATAACATACATTTCCTCGGCTTTTATTGTCGTTATATTGATAACCTGTAGCGGGGTCATCTCATTTCAACAAGAATAGTTGTATCTCCAAAGGCTGGGAAACTCCAGAAAATAACAAAACAACTCTCGAATAATAGCAACTTGTATCCATGCCTAAAATATGTAAAGTGACTGAGTCAGTTTTTCGTAAAAAGCGTGTTTTCTTTTCAAAAATATAAAACACCGGCTATGCTCATGCAATTTCTAGTGGTAACCAGAGAACCAGGTTCTGCGAATATCTAAGTTCCTATTTGTTGTTGTGTAAATCCGTTATTGTATTTTACTCACAACAGTATCTATAAATTTCTTGTAGTTGACCATAAGTCATTTTAAGCATTCAGCTTTTTATATTGAACTCTATAAAAAAAATAAATAAATCGGGTGGCACAACGGCTCATGAAGAACCAGGGCCTAGTGACTAACAACTCGCAACCATTCCTGTGTGCGCCTGTTGACAGGAATGGAAGGGACCTACAATTTTATGCCGAATCCGAACGGCTAGACGAGAAGCACTTATTCGTGACAAGTGATACTCTTGGAGGATTTGTCAATTCCTCGCAAGAGGCAGTAGCCCTAAAAAAAAAAACTTTTTAGTTTTTAGGTGGACGAGGCTGGGAAGCGATCCCACAACTCCAGCGTGACAGTCGAACGCACTAACCATTACGCTACGGGCTACTACATATTGAACTCTATGCTACCTTGAATTTTCGGCCAAATTGAAATAAAATTCTAAGAGTTGTTGTGGATGGAAGATACAACAATTGACTTCAAGAACCTATGTGCGCGAGGAAATATAAAAAGAATTGAGAGTGTCAACATTTTTATTTCAATAGTACACCTATGCATTTGTCTCCTAGGACACCTATTGAAATTCTTGGAGCTATTTTCTACTAAAATTTGAAGAAGCGTGGAAATTTTTCTCAATAAGAACGTATCTACTGATTCAACCTTATTTTTCAAATTTTCAATATCCTTTTCCAGAGACAAAAAGCTCTTAATCCTTAGAACGAATAGCTTTCTCATTTTGCTTTGAATTTGTTTAATTTTTGTTTTTTAAAGTTTTCCTCTCTTGAAGTGTTGTTGGTAATAGGGGCAGAACACGGTTGTGTTCTGCATTTCTAATTCCCAAAATGTATGGTATGGTAACCAATATCTTCGAGACTGGGAACTTTTGGAGGATTAAAAACAGAGAATATCTATGGGAATAAAAGATGCCATAACCCTGGTAGGTTTCTTGAGTCCGTTTTCATTCGAAAAATGTTTGTTGCAAACACTTTTTTTTCAACCGTTCCAGATTCAGATTTACCCTCCGTATTTCTCTTGACGGTTCTACTAAATGTAAGAACCAGCATTTAACCGGCGATTGTCATGATCTCGAGGGGGACCATAACTCTCCCACTCAACTGCTTCGCCTAAGGTTTCACTTGTGGTGATCGCCGGGTTGACCTCAAAAAAGTAAGAAATCTATAAATTTTCGAAAAAAAAGCTGTCCATAGACGAGTAAGCCGGAACAACGACTTGGAACCAATTTGGTGCATGGTTTTTCCAACTGGCTGAAAATCTAAATGATTTGGCGCCGAATCATTTTGACATTCATCCAGAAGAAAATGCACGCCCCAATTGCCTCCAAGCCGTTTGAATGTCGTTCGTGTATGACCAGCTTTAGAGGCTGCCAGAAATCGTTATAATCAACTTTTAGTTGGTATTTGAGCAAATTTATGCTAACGTTTCTTGGTTCTAAATTATATCTTTAATAATAAAATTCGCTCAAAAGTTCGAATGGATTAAACCGTGTTCTGGTTCAATCATCATTGAATAATTCAATTCAAACTCCTTAAATTTGTAATCTTCTTACTTACTGTTACCTACTCATACAAATTATACTTAATTTCGAAAAGTCGAAAACTTGAATCGGTTGCAGTTTTAATATTACTTCTTTGTAAAAATTGTTGATGCTTCTTTTGAAAGTATCAAGTGCTGATTCCAAAAAGGTATCAATCGCCTTAATTGGAGAACTCGTTCCGATGATATACTCCAAAAGCTTTTCGCTGTTCACTTTGAAAAGTGAAGCTACAACCATCTCCACCATTAGCCGGTCCTCTTCTTGTGTCCACTTTTTCTCAACTTTTCAGCTTCGATCATTTTTCTTCTCAAGTGTGTTTTCCTTTTTCATGATTTTTAATTGTACTGAAAAGATCATTTTTTTTGTTTGTATATTCTTCGTTTTTTTTTTCTATTTATTATTATTTTTAAATTATTTTATTCACACAAACAAAACTCTTTCACAACGCACTCTATAAGTCACTGTGGAGTCAGGATACATTATATCTAGTGTAGGTATGTCTTTATTTTTAGATTCCCCTGCTTCCTTTCTTATCCACCATATGTTTTTCAGGTTCAAGAACTTTAGATATGGTTGCATCAGTGACAATGTGGATTCCCTTAATGAAGCTTTGGGATAGTAGGTATCTATGAATTCTTCCTATAATCATGAGTAGTTCTATTATTTTTGTGTGTGGCATTATAATTGATAAATTTTCAAAATTAGTCTCCAAATAATAAGATGGAACATATCTTTGATCTTCTCCTTAAAGTTCTATGAAGCTTTCTTTCATCTTATTGTAGAAAGAGTGTTGTTATCGTTTATAGGACCTGTTATTAGCGATTCCTTCCCATAATGATATGGATGAGTATACATCATATACGGTTAATAGATTGTCTCCAAAAGAACAAAACTTTCATAAGTAGGAAAGTCAATAGTTGGAAAGTTAGTTTTATTGAACGATTCTGGTAATAGAGATGCCATTAGGCATATCAGAAAAAGAACATCTCTAAGTGAATATAATGATACTAGAGTATTCCAAAGTGGATGTTTTAAAATATTCATCAGTTTATCTGTTCCGGTGTGGAGAATGATGATCCTAGAACTGTCATTGCAGCTGGGGCCTATTCTAATCAATTAACTTAATTTCATTGTTTGGTGATGTTTAGAATATGGTTCTGGGGTTAAATGGATACCTCCAAAAAATAGGTGTTGAATGTTGGTTTGTGGATCTCTCTTGCATGTTTGGAAATTGATATATCCAATTCTCAGAAATTCTTCTAAGCTGTTGTCAGGCTGGTTCTTTGGCCTTTAAAGATTTCCTTCTAATCGATCTTGACATTCTAGATGGGCTGATAGACATTGAGTTATGTCATGATCAAATGAATCACATGAGTTTTGTTTCGGTTGGTGTTTCTATTCGAGATGATATTTCTCATTCCGTAAAGAATACAATTTTTATAATAATCTCCACTGGATTGAACGTCACTATCCAAGAAGTATAGTGATCAATTTCTACCTAGTTCCTGGATGTTGTAAATTGAGAGCATCCCAGTTTGTTTTCTCGTATTGACAACAGTATTGGTATTGGTTTACTTAGGTTCTTTCTTTAACTGGATTTTGTTGGCACGACAAAATAACCTGAAAGGACTAATGATCACATACGTATATTCTATTCATTAGAAATTTTAATCATTTTGTGGCATAAATTTTCTATGTGTCAATAAAAGCGGTACATGGATTAACGCAGGCACTGTCATGGCAAGGCTTCCTCATCTTAAGCAATAAACTTGGATCTGAAACAGTCTTTGTAGATACAACTATCTCTCTCCAAATAATAAGCATCTGCAACAACAGGTATCCCCCCAATAGAGACGTCCACTTCTCCTGACCCACACAAGTATTGATCCACATTTCCAAGTAGTCGTCCACTTCCACAAGCTCCACTGTAAATAAATTATTTAATATTGTGCAACACAGTAATAGCCTTAAATAAAATTTTCGAAAATGCAAGGACAACTATTCCTAACGAAATGAAGGCATAACAATAATTTTAATAGGTCTCTTCAGTTTTTTTTTTTTTAATACCCTTTTGTACATAGGTTCTAAAAAGAAGTTCCTTCCGCAACACTTCTTAGGGTAATTATTTTAACAGGTAATACAGATTTCAATATAAAGAGCTAGATTTTCTTAAATGAGTTAGAGTCAGCTACCAGATATTTTTAAATAGGGGAAGCCGGGGCATAACGGGCCCCTTAAGGATTATTGTTAATAAAAACTCCAAAAATGTATAAGGAATATCTGAGGATTTTTTATTTGAAGGAAAGTTTATTAAGGAATACGTATAAATGATACAGTTTGTTTAAATTAAATAACTTAGTATTTTTTGTACTTTTAAGAAATCGTTCAGTTTGCCCATTCTGCCCCGGTGCTGGGGCACAATGGTCATAGGTGGGGCATGATGGGCATGGATCTAAATTGGATTACATCGTGAGCAAATGTGTATAGATTCATCATCAACATCGTCCTCTCCAGCACAAGAACAATGGGCCAACTTGCCACAAGCTCTGCAGGAAACCCATCATTCTGTGGTTTGAGAGTATAAATACCCGCAATACAAGCACTACTCGTCTTCTTCGCTTTCTGATGTCTCTTCTTTCCTCTGTTTTTTTACTTTTTTGATGCTTTTTTTCTTTCTCATAGTAGGGGGCTTGGAATTGGTGGATTCCGCCTTGTATGGAGAGCTTGTTATTACTGCGGTTTTCCCCGGCGTTTAGGAGGTTTTTTTGTTGTGTGGTGCTTTTGGAACTGCTACAATTTGCGATGGTGAAAAATTATGGAATGAAGTTGAGGGCGTTGGGGCATCATTAGTTGTCAAAACAGGGTCTGGAGATGCAACGTATTTCTGCGCAGAAATTGATGAAGTGGAAGGATCATTCATTGCCGTCATAGCTATTAATGGAGCTTCTGTTGTCATCAAGGGATCTGTGGTTGTTGAGCCTATTGGTGGCACTTGTGAAGAATGTAAGCATGTGCCAGCAAAAGTTGCTTCTTTTAGAACGTTAAGTTGCTCCTCATGTGGGATGTCCGTGGTTTCGCAAGGCAAAAAGGCATGGTCTTCGAATATATTTGAGTTAACCGGCCATATTCCGGTCTTTCGAAAGCCGTTTATCACAACTGGCATTGTAGCAGCTCTTAAATAGGCCTTACCAAACAATTGTCCTACCTGATAGTGTGTGACAGTTCTTCCAGGGTGTTGTCTGATCCATTTCTTAACTTCATCTCCATAACATGAGCTCAGAGGCTTCATAAAGGTCACATCCAATGGTTGCAATCGATGAGTGTAGTGTGGTGGAAAACAGAGCATGACAACACCATTGGCCCTTCCAACATCTATAACTTCAATGCTCTTTACATGGCTGCATGTCCATCTAAAAGCAACAAAACAGGTCGGTCTTTTGTTGCGCGTGACCATTCAATAAATCGTTTGAACCATTTTAAAAATAGATCCTTAGTTATCCATCCATTTTTGTTGCATTCACCCCATGAATTTGACGGTGTTCCATCCATCAGCTCAGCCTTCATTCTCTTTGGAGGGAAAATGAACATTGGTGGCATATATGAGCCATCAGCGCTCATGCAAATTTCCACGGTTAGGAGCTGCCCACGCTCTGAAGAAGATAACGATCCTGGCCATTATGCCCCGCCTTCCCCTACTGTTCGATTTTAGCGGACGAAATGCCCTTGAAGATGGCTTGGAAGATTTATAATTTTCATAAATTTTATTAAGCACTAATTTTTTTTTTTTTTTTTTTTTTTTTATTTTTTTTTTTTTTTATTTTTTTTTTTTTTTTTTTTTTTTTTTTTTTTTTTATTTATTTATTTTTTTTTCTCGCACATGTTCCAATTTTGGTTAATCCGGTTGTTTGTTGTTTTATAACTGCAAATACTTTCTCATGTAATCCTCCTAGCCTATTAACAACTCAAATCAAAAACTTTTCGAGATAAAATATCATTCCGTAAAGAATTCAATTTATATGTGCGTTGAATTGAACGTCACTATCGAAGAAGCATAGTGACCAATTATACTAAGTTCCTGGATGTTGTTCATTGAGACCACCCCAGGTTGTTTCCTCGTATTGCCAAATGGAGTTCTTTCGAAAAAAATTCGCTCAAAGGACAATACAGTCTGATTCAGCTAGTTGCTTTTTCGAAAACATTCTTCTCTAAACATGATAGGCTGTTACAGCTCAAATCAAACATATCAGTTTTGTTTCTGGTTGTCCCTATCTATTCGAGATAAAATTAATCATTCTGTAAAGAACTTCATTTTTGTAATCATATCTGCGCTGGAATTAATGTCACTATCGAAGAATAGCCCAATTTTACCTAGATATTCCTGGATAACGTTATTTGTAACCGTCCTAGTTTGTTTTCTCATATTGCCAAATGGCTCACTTAGGACTGCTTTCCTTAATTGGATAATTTTGTCATGAAATAATTCGCTCATAGGGTAAAATATTCTAATCTGCCCAACGTTAATGTAGAAAATTTCGGTGGGTCCTATATTAACGAGCTACTTCGGTGCCCAAAAAACTTACATAACTTGTAATTCTAAGCATTATCATTTTGTTGGTAAATAAGTAATGATGGGCAACATTGGAATGAATCCGTCCTATTTTTTTCCTTTTCGGAAAGGTCATCTTATTCCGACCATCTGTCACATGGCCTTGGGCAAATTGCTGTATAATGCCCAGCAGCATTAAAATTAGTTCCAACTTCGGCTTCAATACTTTCTTTCGATCTTCGTAAGAGACTGAAGAAGCTCTGGAGTCCTCCAAACCTCCAACAATCTTAACTTCATTTATGTGATCATTCCATGAAATTGTGCTTAAGGCTACTTTTGAAAGCAGATCAGCATCCTGCACTTCAAAAATCATGAAATTAAGCAATCGGCAAGGGTCTTCGAAAGTGCTTAAGGCTACGTTTGGAAGCAGATCCGCATCCTGCACCTCAAAAAACATGAAAATTCCTGTAAGAATAAAAAGAATACTAGTTTTTATTTTAATTCTATATATAAGATGTGATACTCGTAAGTGAGCAATCGACAAGGGTCATAGTATTCCGACCATCTGCTACATAGCTGTAGACAATTTGCCGCGTAATGCCCTACAGCATTGAAATTAGTTCCAACTTCGGCTTCAATACTTTCTTTCGATCTTCGTAAGAGACTGACGAAGCTTTGAAGTCCTCCAATCCTCCAACAATCAAAATCATTTATGTGATCATTCCATGAAATTGTGCTTAAGGCTACTTTTGGAAGCAGATCAGCATCCTGCACCTCAAAAAACATGAACATTCCTATAAGAATGATATTATAATTCCTACGTTTTTATTCTAATTCCATATATAAGATGTGATACTCGTAAGTGAGCAATCGACAAGGATCATAGTATTCCGACCATCTGCTACATAGCTGTAGACAATTTGCCGCATAATGCCCAACAGCATTGAAATTAGTTCCAACTTCTGCTTCAATGCTTTCTTTTGATCTTCGTAGACTGTAAGAAGCTTAAAGTCTATTACTACAACAATCTTAAAATCATTTATGTGATCATTCCATGAAATTTGGTATGTAGTTGGCAAAGTGCTTAGAGCTACTTTTGGAAGCAGATCAGCATCCTGCACCTCAAAAAACATGAAAATTCCTGTAAGAATAAAAAGTATACTAGTTATAATTCCTACGTTTTTATTTTAATTCTATATATAAGATGTGATACTGTAAGTGAGCAATCGACAAGGGTCATAGTATTCCGACCATCTGCTACATAGCTGTAGACAATTTGCCGCGTAATGCCCTACAGCATTGAAATTAGTTCCAACTTCGGCTTCAATACTTTCTTTCGATCTTCGTAAGAGACTGAAGAAGCTTTGAAATCCTCCAACTCCCAACAATCTTAAAATCATTTATGTGATCATTCCATGAAATTGTGCTTAAAGCTACTTTTGGAAGCAGATCCGCATCCTGCACCTCAAAAAACATGAAAATTCCTGTAAGAATAAAAAGTTTACTAGTTATAATTCCTACGTTTTTATTCCAATTCCATATATAAGATGTGATACTCGTAAGTGAGCAATCGACAAGGGTCATAGTATTCCGACCATCTGCTACATAGCTGTAGACAATTTGCCGCGTAATGCCCTACAGCATTGAAATTAGTTCCAACTTCGGCTTCAATACTTTCTTTCGATCTTCGTAAGAGACTGACGAAGCTTTGAAGTCCTCCAATCCTCCAACAATCAAAATCATTTATGTGATCATTCCATGAAATTGTGCTTAAGGCTACTTTTGGAAGCAGATCAGCATCCTGCACCTCAAAAAACATGAAAATTCTTGTAAGAATAAAAAGGATACTAGTTATAATTCCTACGTTTTTATTCCAATTCCATATTTAAGATGTGATACTCGTAAGTGAGCAGTCGACAAGAGTCATAGTATTACGACCATCTGCTAAATAGCTGTAGACAAATTGCCGCGTAATGCCCTACAGCATTGAAATTAGTTCCAACTTCGGCTTCAATACTTTGTTTCGATCTTCGTAAGAGACTGAAGAAGCTTTGAAGTCCTCCAATCCTCCAACTCCAACAATCTTAAAATCATTTATGTGATCATTCCATGAAATTGTGCTTAAGGCTACTTTTGGAAGCAGATCAGCATCCTGCACCTAAAAAAACATGAACATTCCTGTAAGAATAAAAAGGATACTAGTTATAATTCCTACGTTTTTATTCGAATTCCATATATAAGATGTGATACTCGTAAGTGAGCAATCGACAAGGGTCATAGTATTCCGACCATCTGCTACATAGCTGAAGACAATTTGCCGCGTAATGCCCTACAGCATTGAAATTAGTTCCAACTTCGGCTTCAATACTTTCTTTCGATCTTCGTAAGAGACTGAAGAAGCTTTGAAGAAGCTTTGAAATCCTCCAACTCCAACAATCTTAAAATCATTTATGTGATCATTCCATGAAATTGTGCTTAAGGCTACTTTTGGAAGCAGATCAGCTTCCTGCACCTCAAAAAACATGAACATTCCTGTAAGAATGATACTAGTTATAATTCCTACGTTTTTATTCCAATTCCCCATATATAAGATGTGATACTCGTAAGTGAGCAATCGACAAGGGTCATAGTATTCCGACCATCTGCTACATAGCTGTAGACAATTTGCCGCGTAATGCCCTACAGCATTGAAATTAGTTCCAACTTCGGCTTCAATACTTTCTTTCGATCTTCGTAAGAGACTGACGAAGCTTTGAAGTCCTCCAATCCTCCAACAATCATAAAATCATTTATGTGATCATTCCATGAAATTGTGCTTAAGGCTACTTTTGGAAGCAGATCAGCATCCTGCACCTCAAAAAACATGAAAATTCTTGTAAGAATAAAAAGGATACTAGTTATAATTCCTACGTTTTTATTCTAATTCCATATATAAGATGTGATACTCGTAAGTGAGCAATCGACAATGGTCATAGTTTTCCGACCATCTGCTACATAGCTGAAGACAATTTGCCGCGTAATGCCCTACAGCATTGAAATTAGTTCCAACTTCTGCTTCAATGCTTTCTTTTGATCTTCGTAGACTGTAAGAAGCTTAAAGTCTATTACTACAACAATCTTAAAATCATTTATGTGATCATTCCATGAAATTTGGTATGTAGTTGGCAAAGTGCTTAGAGCTACTTTTGGAAGCAGATCAGCATCCTGCACCTCAAAAAACATGAAAATTCCTGTAAGAATAAAAAGTATACTAGTTATAATTCCTACGTTTTTATTCCAATTCCATATATAAGATGTGATACTCGTAAGTGAGCAATCGACAAGGGTCATAGTATTCCGACCATCTGCTACATAGCTGTAGACAATTTGCCGCGTAATGCCCTACAGCATTGAAATTAGTTCCAACTTCTGCTTCAATGCTTTCTTTTGATCTTCGTAGACTGTAAGAAGCTTAAAGTCTATTACTACAACAATCTTAAAATCATTTATGTGATCATTCCATGAAATTTGGTATGTAGTTGGCAAAGTGCTTAGAGCTACTTTTGGAAGCAGATCAGCATCCCGCACCTCAAAAAACATGAAAATTCCTGTAAGAATAAAAAGAAAACTAGTTTTTATTTTAATTCTATATATAAGATGTGATACTCGTAAGTGAGCAATCGACAAGGGTCATAGTATTCCGACCATCTGCTACATAGCTGTAGACAAATTGCCGCGTAATGCCCTACAGCATTGAAATTAGTTCCAACTTCTGCTTCAATGCTTTCTTTTGATCTTCGTAGACTGTAAGAAGCTTAAAGTCTATTACTACAACAATCATCATTTATGTGATCATTCCATGAAATTGGGTATGTAGTTGGCAAAGTGCTTAAGGCTTCTTTTGGAAGCAGATCAGTTTCCTGCACCTCAAAAAACTATTAATTTTATGAAACGAGCCTACGAACTGTAAATTATTATTATTTTGAAACACAGTAATAGTCTTAAATTAAATTTCAAAACGTAAGGGGAACAACTTTTAGTAACGAAATAAAAGGATGTTTCCATATTTCATGCTTTAGGCTATTAAAACATCTTCTAAGCCTTCAATGACTTCAAATAAGGTTTAAACAAAGACATTTTGTCAGCTGAAATCGAAAAGTAAATATCTGGTAGCCGATTCTAACTTATTTTAAGCATTAAGCTCTTTACATTGAGGTCTCTATTCCTAAGAGTTGTTGCGGATGGAAGATCAATCAAACCAATGACTTTGAGAACCTAGAGGAGATATCAAAAAGAATCAACAATTGTATTTCACTAGTGCCTATATAGTTACATAAATTCGTCCGTGAGGAGTCCTATTAAAATTCTTTAAGCAATTTCTACCTCAATTTCAAGATATGTGGGCAAAATTTCCATTAGTATCATTTTCTCTTTTAGTACCGATTTTTTTTTTTTCTTAAGTTAGCCATTAGCGTAATGGTTAGTGCGTTCGACTGTCACGCTGGAGGTCTGGGTGCGCTTCCCAGCCTCGTCCACTTAAAAACTTCTCGTCTAGCCGTTCCGAGTCGGCATAAAATTGTAGGTCCTTTCCATTCCTGTCGACAGGCGCACACAGGAATGGTTGCGAGCTGTTAGTCACTAGGCCCTGGTTCTTCACGAGCCGTTGTGCCACCCAATTTATTTATTTATTTTAAAAGTTTGCCATTTTGGAGTTTTGTTCGTCAATGCAGAACACGTTTCAGTAGTGCATTCATGCCTACCAAAAGATTTTGTATGTTAAACCAAATATCCTTGGTTCTTTTTTTCGGAATGGCTGAGTAACAACAGGAAAATCTCGGACAACAGAAGCTTAAGCGGCCCAGGCTAGGTTATCATTTCTAGAGTAACTTTTCGTTGGAAAAATATATTATTCAGGAAAAAAATTATTACATCCAATGAAATATTCATCCTTTTTTTACGCAATTATTTAGTTTTTTTTTTTTATATATTTTGTCTCGCACTTTTCTTTCATCTTTTGTTTATACTTTATGTGCTCTTAATGAGGTTTATTATTTTAAAATCCCTGCTAGAGAAGAGCCCGTCCTATGCAATAGATTACACTCGTCAAATACAATTGGAGTAATAACTATCAGCAAAATGTCTGGCAAGCAAATTGGCTTTTTCTTGAAAAAAAAATCCATACACTCCTGTTGAGCACGTTCTCATTATTTTTTTCATCGCATCTGTGAGATCTTCGCATTCGCGGAAGAGTATAACGTCAACTTCTTGCCACTCCTATTGATTCAGCATCTCATGCTTTTTCATCTCCGAAATAAGCACGAGTTTGATTAATGTGAAGTTTGATTATTATAAGAACTGCATCTCCTCCACAATTCGGGTCATCCTTTTAGTCATCGGAACTAGAATATATCGCAAGGACTATTTTCCTTGGGACCACTGCTCGTTAATCTTTTTAAACCGAAATTGACCGTAAGCACATAAATGTCTCCCTTGTTTGTTGCTATGCTCTTCTACTCACAGGAGATATTTCCATTGGCTTTTCCTGCTGTCCAACTTATCCAGCGAATCTGAAAAGAGTATAATAAGTTTGGCTGGCTGACTTCCCAATGTATTTTGTCTGCAATTTATTCTCTTCACGTTACCTTCAAGTTTCTATTACTAGCTGATTATTGTTGATCTTATTCTATGGCTTTAACACCAACGTTGTCGGACCGATATAGAGTTTGTCATTTGAATAATACCAAGCCATTGGTAGCATCTGCATTAATTGTCTGCCCTAATGTTAGGTCGATCGGTTATCGGGAAAAAGTCCCCTTAATTTTAAACGATCCTCTTTCAAATTTTTCTTTCAGTCCAGGCTGAGTTTCACTAACTGCCTTTATATCGCTTTTGCCATTTTTTGTTCAATATTTTTCATATTATATACATAATCCCCCGACATCTTCGTATAACACTTTAACCATAAATTAAAATGATTGCATCGTTGCTGAAGTATGATACGAGTAATTTCGGCCTTGATGGTCAGTCATAGACCTTGGATTTTTCTCCAAACTATTTTTCCGAAATGGAAAAAGCATCCATGTGATTCGGCTTCTTACGAGAAAACGAAATCCAGCTCTTTCAGCATCTTCGTTTCCTTATGCTGGTGATCGGTCCTACACCTTGGAATTTTCTTCAAATTATTTGACCAAAATGGAATAAGCATCCATGTGTTTCGGCTTCGGTATTGGTCAATGGTATATCGCAGGTAATTTACAAGACAGAATCTGGATCCAGAACTCATCCTTTCTCATTAGGCAGAAAACCAAGAAAACTTCTATTCCTCTTTGTATACCCTAGAACCATTCCCATTATTAAGGAAGCCACAGAAAAGTACACTCGTTTCCTTTCGGCAGATAGCAGAAATACAAACGTTCCCGAAATGTAGATGTATTATATTTAAGTTAACAAGCAAATAAAATTGGAATAGGTTAATCCAAATGAAATCACCAATATTTCTTGCGACCAATTCTCTCCTGGGTTTCTTCAAATGGAAGAGATATCCTTCTTTTTTTTCCGCGGGTTTATCCAAATAATGTGGGTTAACTCGCAACTATTTGTCCTTTAGTTGAAAGAAATCCAATGAACAAAAACGCACATTTGCTATGGCCAATACTCTCTCGGGTTACTACAAATAGTGGATATAACTATAATTTTGTTCCACTGTTTCCTCCGAACTGTAGATATAACCATAATTTTCCTGTTTCTATTTTTCTGCCGGCTTAGCGTGGGTTTTACCCGACGACAGAATTTTTGTAAAATATCCAGGCAACATTTTTTTTGTCCTTAAGTTAGAATAAGTCCAATGAAGGAACGCATGTTTGCAGCGGACATTTTTCACAATTTTGTGTCAAAATGGTAGAGATCACCACCTTTTTCTTTGGCGGTTCTCTCCAAATTTAAGAGATCACCATCCTTTTCTTCGTTAGCTTAACGGTAAATATTAAAATCCTTTCCTTCGGCGGGTTTCTCCAAACCGTAGAAGATAACCCATCTTTTCTAATGTTGTGCCGCTAAGCATGGATTAATCCCCACTGCCCTAGTTTTTTTTTTCCTAATGGCATGGCTTACCAGTCGTTTCTTTTTCGGTTTACTTCTGTTTTTTTTTTTTTTTTTTTTTTTTGTACTTTAAGCACAACGTCTCACTATGTACCGATACTAACGTAGTAGTCCGGATGTATATTATATGAATACTGTATTAAGTACTCTAACGAAACAGTAATTCAAACATGCTTCGCTGAAGTAGTTTCAAAATCAACCCAGCAAACATTTTCATTCAAAAATGAACCATAATTAATTCATAAAAGTGAAGAACCAACTGAAAAGGAATTCACTTATGATGCAAATTGACTCCTTTTACCTGGGCTCTTAGACACCGAATTGAATCATTTTATTGACTCATTTATGATATGAAAATCCTTCTTTTAAATGCATGTAATAGGGGTTCTTTATATTCATTTAAGTGATTATTTCATAAATCTTTTTTGAATCGTAAAAATGACTCTTATATGATTCATTAATTTGAAGGTATATTTTTAGAAATCCTTCACTTAAATGAAATTTATTGGTATCATTTCAATGATTTAGAAAAGGTTCAGGCATTAATCACTTAAATGAATACATAGAACTCCTATATACGTTCATTTAAATGAAGGATTTTCAGATCATAATTTTCAGTCAATAAAATTTCACTACCTCATCATAATACGATAAGAGTCTCGTATCCTCAGCCCAGGACGCCAGCACGGGTATTCGTCCAGTTGACCTAGGAGCATGCAATTTTTCGAAAAAGTGAGCCAAGGGCCATCAGTCGGTAGTATTTTTCTAATTAAATCAGAATTTGGAAACTTCTGATCAACTTGTAGGTAGTTAATGACCAAACTCCAACAGTTTCAACTTTCTATCCATCAAATTGAAGTCGTGGGCCAAACTGGGTAAGGCACACGACTTTCGAACGGTTTATTACTCGCGAATGACTTGAGTAAGTACAAAAAACATTTCGACTTTATAGTTGCCACTTTCGTACAATCAGAGAAGTATGATTCTTTATCATACGAACGTTCATTTAAGCATAATCCACTGGCCCAATTCTTTCGATTATAATCGTTCAGTCGAACGAAAAAGCTAATCATATTGGCCATATGCATAGAGAATGAGGGAACAAGATTAGTCTCATAGAATCATTTGCGCTCTCAAGTATAGGAGGAGTCATGACACTTTCAGGCAGCGACGAATTAACAGCAAACTGTGCTGCAAGCAAATTTGTTTTTATCGATTGAGCTGACAAAAGGAGTATCGTTGAAGACGAGCGTTGGAACCGAGGACGAGGTGGTATTTCGTATGTTTTTTTTTTTTTACAAATGACCAACAATTTTTACTACCTTTGGGACATTGTAGAATTTTTTGCCGTAATTTTTGATCACGTAAAAATTTGGTTCGTCGAATATGAACGTTACAGGTCTTTCTAGCTTGTTGACACTTTTTCGGGTTTTCCTCAGTAGGGTTGGCTTTATAACTTCGGAAGCTTACTTGTCTAACCCTAATAACCTCTTTACAGCTCGAATCAAACCATGAGTTTTCTTTGGGTTTGATAGATTTCACCCTATTCGGGATAAAATTTCTCATTCCACAAAGAATTAAGTTTGTAATCATATCTGCGCTGGAATCTACGTCACTATCGAGGAAGTATAGTGACCAGTTAAAGTTCCTGAAGAAAACATTGAGACCGTCCCAGTTGGCTTTCTCGTACTGCCAAACGGTTCTCTTTGGAGTTTTTTCTTTAACTGTGTTTTGGTGGCACGAGAAATTCGCAGATATGACACAATGGTCTGATGTGCCTAGAGTCGATAATACACTTATAGTGTATTTATCAGGGTCAGAGGTAGGAAACAAATCTAGAGTGCTGGGGATTGACCTGCAACGTCAGGAATCCGAGTAGGTTCGTCGACCACCTGAGTTAGGTTGTTTATCTCATCAAAAATCTCGACATACCTTCCTTCGGGTGTTGTCTGACCCGAATAGCGTAGCCACGAAGAATTATGTACATTGAAATCGCCCGTTACAACGATTTCACTGTGCGGAAAATGGGAAATAATTCTCTGGATGGAGTCGGATAGTGCATCGAATTCGTTGGAAGTCGAATGACTATCCAAACTAGGACTACGATAAATAAAACAAGTATGGATGATGCGCTCATGGATGGTGAATTTAAACCACATGAAATTAAAGTTCGTATTCAAACATGAACCATATTGTGGTTGAAGCTGATAAGCAACATCATTTCGAACATACACGGCGAGAGCATAATGTGGAAAAAATAAAGGCACTAAGCTATAACCAATGTAGGTTGAATTCCGAGTGATCAGTATTTTCCCCTACCTGGGTTTCACTTAGTGCCGAAACAGCTGGCCTGTTTTTCACAGTATATGCAGCACAAAAATTATGCCTCAGTCCCCGAATGTTGCTGTAGTCAACCCTAAATTCACCCACCATTACAATAAACAGACATAAAAAACCAAATCAGACAGTTATCTATGCTGATATCAAGTTTGGGCCCCAAATGACTTCACAGTACAATACTACTAGTGTTATGCCTAAAAAAGCAGTGTACTGATCCGCCCCTGGATACACAAAATCAATAACAGCAATTTATTTGATATGCTATGGCTTAGTCGATTACATACATTGTGTGTGATGCTACACACTTGCATATAGTGACGAAGCCAAAGCACTCTGAGTGACATGGGAAGGAGAGGAAAGGAAATTTTCCGCTGTGCTATGGTGTTCGTTGCTTATGCATCATCATTTGAGTTACACAGGTGCACTTTTTTTCTTTTTGCTTGGGTAACGCACTGACACTGGCACTTGCACTATTGTTGTTAGGTACTTAAGTTGGGCTATTTTTTTTTTTTATTTAATTCGCGGCGCGATTAGTAGGTTTGTTTTGACTCCCACTGCATTTTTTTTTTTTTTTTTTTTTTTTTTTTTTTTTTTGAGAGGGACACTTTTATATTTGTTTTAAACTATTTAGTTATTATAGAAAAAGACTGGGGGTATTGAGCAAGGAATTTCCTCCACTCACGCACACGTCCGCTCACGGTGGGTTGCAAATCCGAACTCCGGAACTCGGATGTGGCCAGATCATCAAATTCTCGTCGATTCCTAGTGGTGTCAATTACTTCCTTTATGGCTAAGTAAATACCAATATCCTGCGCTTGGGGCCCGTAGACGGTATCGTCCATGGCGTCAATCCTATCATATTTATTTTGATATATCTGGCGACGAGCGCACTCTCGATAAACACAAACATCAGAAATGGGACCAAAACATCTGTTCCCCCAATTCATCCAGCCTTGTCCCTCACTAGAGGTAGCGAGCTTGGAGGAGAAATACTTTCCTTCGTACGCGGATCTCCGCTGCACTTGGTAGTCACAATATCGCACTTGCGATCTATCATTACCTTTAAACTCTATCATTCCGGCGGAAACCATGAACGATAGAATTATGCAATCGACATCTTTAACACTGGAAGAATGGATCGTCTTTCGTTGCTATACATTAGAACCATTTTTGCGACGAGCGCGGCTACAACTCGCATATTATCGACGGCCTCGAAATCGTTGAAATCTATACACAATTCGATAATACCAGGTGAAGTGAATGATGAGAAATAGGCGTATAACGACTCGTCCCAATTGGAATCGAATGCGATATTATCCATAATCATCTGAAAGTTCATTTTATTTGTTGACGACGCGGCGTTATAAGCAATAACGCTGGGCGACAACGGTTTCAATTCTATGCGTGGGTTGAGTACTTCACATACTAAAGCGTATGATAATTCAGGTCCCAATGGTAAGCTGGAGAATGTTTGACAGAGGTCAAACGGTTCTGCCAGCGGATGCATTCTAAATCTTGGATTTAAAACGCGGGGTACATCAGTGGGCTGTTGTCCCTCAAGTACATGTGCGTATTGTTTGGGGAATTCCGAGCGCATACCGAAAGTGGTAACATTACACATAGCATAAAACATATTACGTAATTTCGCAATACGTGCTGGTATCATTATTTTAACTCTTCGAAAATAGGCGACGCTGTTTTGGCCAGCGATTGGAACAGTTATATTCTGCAGGGAATCCGAAAGAGTCGTCTTCCCCAATTCTTACAGCTGCATGAGCTGATCATAGGGTATTCCCAATTCTTCAGGGTTTTAACTTTCACCATGAACTGTCACAACCCCCGAAGGCTCTTTCGAGATTTGGGCCCCCCTTATCAAGAATGAAGTCAAAACCTTTCAGGAAATAATCCAACATCGAGTCGATGCTGTCAAAGTTCCCGAAATCAAAGGGTTTGTAAAGTAGGTAAGGTCGACAATCGGAATCACATCAAAGTATGATTCCTCGTGGTCAATCACGCGTATCTGCAACTCATTGGGGGCGTACGTTGGCCGGGGCTCGCTCTATCTTTAACGGATGGCCTCGAGAAATTACCGAAAACAGAGAAGTTAATTGCGAGAGAATATCCGATACGGATCTCTCATTCTTCGGGGAATTTGATGTCTCATTCACATCGCTGGTATGCGCAGAAGTAACATCAGTTTCCTTGTTATCTCACTTCCCGCTTTTAATGTTTTGCCGGGCTTAGCGTGGGTTTCTCCCCTCGTGCCATTCCTCTTTCGCGGTTCGCCCAACTGTTAGAGAAAACCATTATTTTCCTGTTTTTATAGCAGTAGCACGGTTTATAATCGGTAGCACATATCATCGGTAAACGTCAACTTCGTCACAAGCTGATGTAGCCGTTTCTAGCTTTCTTGTTTTTCCTCAATTTCAAGGCCAAATATGCTCTTTTTTATTTATTTATTAACCATCAAGCAGACTATATAATACAATTTTTTTAAGATATTCTCACTTTGTTTGAGAAAGAAGTGCCTTCTCCAGATAAGTCCATATTTTCATGTGCTGTCATCGGGTTTAAGCTTAGCTTCAGCGCTGGTGATGATCACGGCTTACCATATGATGGTGTACCAACTACAGTTTTCTTTATTAATCTTAAGATTTCCAATTAAATTAATTGAATTTCATATTCCAAAATAGTATATAATAGAAAATAACATAAAATAGAAGCAAAATTAAAATTAAAAAATTGTTAAAAAATCAAAAATTATTAAAGAATATACAATAAATATAATAGAATTAATTAAATACTTGTAATTTTGTCAAGAAACATATTCTAATTAGAATATAACATCATTTTGTCTAAGGAACTCACAAAATTCTCTGTTCCTTCGAGAAAACCAATTAATTAAAATTGTAGCAACAAATGTAAAAGAAACCAAAATTAACGTGTCCAAAAATTCCGAATTTTCAGGCTCTAAAACCCTTTTTGCTATGAAATTTGGATACATATATTTATAAAACTGCGTATTTTGATAATTCAAATACGCCTCCCTAAGTTTTGCGAGCACGACGAGAACGAGTGTTATGATCAGGACAATCTTCATTGAGTTATGTCGTTCTAATCCTGTAATAGAGATATAAATATAATAAAGAGGAATAAGAATGATCAGTAAGATAAGCTCAAAGTACATGATTATTCCTACGGGTTTTGTTAAATCTAGTAAATTAATTAATTAATTAATAATAACTCAAAAATACTAAGTGAGGTGATTAATGAAGAACAAAATTTACTTTTCTTTAGCAGCTAAAAATTTCTTAAATAATGAAAAGTCAGAATCCGTGTCCAAATCTTCATCCAATAGCAAATTCTTTCGCATCTTATCTTGGCTCCCATTTAGTTAGATCTATTCCGAATGATACTGCTATGTCTCTTTCTTCATTAGAATAATTTTGGAAGTGGTCTTGTTTTTCTTTAGACATATAATTAGGATCTAATTTAGTTCTTGCTTCTTTTACCAATCCAGCCACAGTTGGGTATTGAGGAACAGCCACCTGAGAAAAAGATTGTGACGTATTCACAAAAGCCTTGCAATATTCTACAGAAGCTCTTGATAAATTTGGGAATTTAGAAGCTGCAAGAGTGAGATTTCCTGGACTCAAAACTCTTAAATAGACCCATAGTCTAGTTCTGATTTAAGAGCTTTGAGTTCACTCAAGAAACTTCCAGTTTCTCTCCATATAGTGGGATTAAGCATGTGCTATATATAAAGTTTTTGTTTCAATAAACTTGATCATACAGGAAATAGTTATCATTGAAGACTGAGAGAACAATATAAGAGCAGATGAAAATACATTCTCTATTGTTCTTTTTGAAAATATGAAATAAAAGATTGCATTTTTCAATTTGGGAAATTGGTTCCAAATGTTATTCATGTTCTCCAAACCTACAGGATTCAATAAAACATTAACAGTAGATGTTTTCAAGGTAAAGCATATTGCTCGAGATCTGTTTTGAATGTAGAAAAAGATTTTGACATAAGTAAAAGTAATATGTGCGTAGTTGCTTTAACATCATTTCTATTTAATGTATAATCTTCCACTATAAGTTTGGGATGTACACCGGTTGACACTAATTCGATATTTTCATCTGGATTCATTATATATATTCATCAAATATCGGTCCGAACCCATTGTAAATAGCAAAAAATGAAACTAAATTACTAATATTTTCCACACAACAATCAAAGATGGGTGCTTTCGTTTTTTTCAGTAGCTTCTACAAAAGATTTATTAGCCAAAGCTTTTAAAAGATCAAAAGAGTTGAGTAATTTTAAATTCTCAGAACCTTGGATTTCGATTGGTAAATATTTATCAGATGTTCTACCAGTTGCTATTTTTATTTTCTCGAAATCTAGTTTTGATATATACTTCGACTCGTGTACTGCAATTTTAATATTCTTATAAACATAATACTCAGCTCCACGACTTTGGCAATAAAGCTGTCGTCTTCTTCAAGAGAGTTTACAATTGAATCAGTTAGAATACCCAAGTTATAATCTTGGTCGATAGATAATTTCTCTCCTTTGAAATTGATTAAAAGAGTATTTTTTTCTAGTAATTGTGCTATTGTAATATTTAGAATTGGTAATCTTATTCTTGATATTTTAATTAATTTTATTGATATATATTATGAGTAATATATTTTGTGATATATGATTCAAGATAATATAATGCAGTTGATAGAAATTATGAATTCTTAGATTACAAAAATTATAAATTTTCTAATGAAAGTAAAGACTTTTCAATTTACCTTTGTGACTTGTAGCCACGTTAATTGTTTATGAGAAGTTGTGAATACAAAATTGCATGTTTCACTCCAGATATAATATTGTAGGTACGTGAGCATCCAATTAATGAACGCATGTTTCCTATTTCGCGGTTTTCTGAAAATGGTAGAGATCACCATCCTTTTTCTTATGTTGTGCTGGGTTTATCGTGGGTTGCTGCCCACGTTTTTTTCGTTATCATCTTTGTTATTGTAGTACCTGGCAGAATTAAAGTTTGTCTAAATCGGTGAACGTGGCAATACCGACCTAAATAAAGAATAGGAATATTGAAGAATAAAAAGAAGGAAGAAACAAAGGAAAAGAGGGACACTTGAACGTTAGCCAGCAACGAGGTCGGTCGCATCTATTGGCGTTTCTCTAAATATAGACACTTTTTATTTTATTTAGTTTTTTTAGCAGAATATCTTCTATCATTCCGACCAATCTTTTTTCCACTTTCAGTGCTTTTAAAATTCTTTTCCGACAACTTGAATATCACGTTCTTTTGCCTACACTGATATTGATTTGTTTCACAGACATTAAATAAAAACTACTTCGTAATGTTTTAACTTTATTTAAAACTACGGAAACTTATTTAAATTAACTAAATACTATTTAATGTATCACTGCAGGCGACAAGCACCTTCGGTTCTCAGTATTAGTTCTCGTTCTTTATCGATCCTCGTTGAAGATAACTCACTCCATCAGGAACTTGGATTATCTCTTAATATTTTTGAACAATTTCTCAATTTAAATGAATTCTTTTTAGTTAATGCTCACTTTTAAGTTCTGGCTTCTCGATTTGAATTCAATACACATCCCGAATGTAATAAATTTATTATTTGATTTGATTACTATTCCCTTTATTTCAATGTGGAGTTTATTTTGAGTAAAATTTTGTTCACTTTTTTCGTCTTCTAACTTCAAAAAATTGTTTCGTTCTTTATCCATCGTATATTCGTGCCACGATCCGTGGTCATTATCTTTAGAAACTTGAAACATTTAATGCTTTAATGGTTTATTAATACCTTAGCTACTTTGACAGTTATCATCAAATGATGCTTGTCCATTTCCAAATAAAGCCTTGCACAAATTATCAGATAATTCACTTTCACTAACCAAATTATTATAGAACTACATTGAAAAAAATATTTTTTGTTTTCTTTGATTTAATTTGTATTTGCTTTTGGGTTGAACACTTTTAGTTTTTTTTTTTTTTCTAAATTGTTTTAAACTTCCCTCGCTCGCTCCAAACGATTATTGAGGATCGCGTGAAGGTCATTCTTGCCATGAATCATGGACTTCGTACATTTTTTGTTACTAAGAAGTTCGTCAGTTAAAGTAGTTTTATTTTTGCCATAGAAAGCTTTGACAAAAATGTGTCTACTGCAAGTATTTCCTTTATTATTCCTGGTGCTGACAAATTATTGTGAATTAGCTTTTCTATGTTTTCTTTTAATGTAAACGCTCACACTCAATTATTAGCATTAGACCATTATCATGAATTGTTAATTGCCCATCTATTCTTTATACCAATTGTAAGTTGCGAATAAACTCTGGAACAGAACACTTGACTTTTATTTAAAACTCCTTACACTTGGGGTTGACCTTTTTTATCTTTAAAAGGGAACAACTTCTGCTCCAAATTGTATGGCTTTAACGTGATAAATTTAATTTTGAACATTAAAGTAATTCGCTGACGTTGTATCGCATCCGCTGAAGGCGGGAAGTTTTTTCTGGCTTCCTGTGCCTTCTTCTCTCAACGTACCTGTTAGAAAACATCATGCTCTGTTATTGCTGAGCCATGGATCAAAACTAAATGGATTTTTGAATTCATTGAGAACCTTCCAATTTATATGTATTTTTCGTCTATAATTTTTGCCCGTATTCTTCGGCAATGAGAGAAATTATCTCGGGTTGTCGTCAGCTTCTTTACTGATTGATAAACTGTGCGTCAGTCTCAAGCTTTTAAATGATTTTACAAGAGTAGAGTTGAACTATTGGGCAATACACCACTGTTTCGAAACCAACAAAAAAAAACCTAAATGATGAAATGCAGTAAACAGCACCCTATATGAAAACATAAATTATTAACATGCAATAATTAGAACAGTTATTATGTTCACTCAATTTAGTACTCATTTTCTCTTATGCTTAATTATTAAACTCATTATTAAACTCAATCATTTTAACAGCAATCGCTTGTAATTTGTAAGGTAATTGTCATTCAAACGTTGAGCAGTAAAGACCCTTTTTTCCTTATCCTAAATTTAAACAATTATATTTTTTGGTACAGTCACACAGTTATAATGGGTGATTTTTTAAGAGGTTTAGAAGAGAAAAAACACAAAAAAATCCAAAAAAATGAATGAAATATTTATTTGAATCGATAGTTTGAACCTTGCAATTTAATGTTTAAAGATAATTTCATGCAAATGTTGACCGCGGCTGCGTCTCAGGTAGCCCATCCGCTGAGTCCAATTTTGGTATACTCTTTCACACATATCGGCCGGTATCTCACGAATGAATGCATGGATGTTGGCTTCCAGTGCGTCAATCGAAGCGGGCTTGTCCCTATAGGCATTAGCCTTAACATACCCCCACAAAAAATAGTCTAATGGTGTCAAATCGCACGATCTAGGCGGCCAATTGACCGCCCCGAAACGTGAAATTAACTGTTCACCAAACTCGCCTCGCAATTGCGCCATTGTTTCGCGTGCTGTGTGGCATGTGTCACCGTCTTGTTGAAACGACATATCATGCAAGTCAAGAACTTCCATTTCGGGCAAAAAAAAGTTTGTTATCATCGCTCGGTAGCGTTCACCATTGACAGTAACGCTGCGATTCGCATCATCTTTGAAGAAATATGGCTCAATAATGCCGCCGGCCCATAAACCGCACCAAACAGTGGTTTTTTCGGGATGCATTGGTAGCTGTTGCAATGCTGATCTTCACTCCAAATGCGGCAATTTTGCTTATTTACGTACCCATTCAACCAAAAATGAGCCTCATCGCTGAACACAATTTTTCGATAAAAAAGCGGATCCTCGGCCAGCTTTCCAAGAGCCCATTCACCAAAAATTCGGCGTTGTGGTAGGTCGGCTGGCTTTAGTTCTTGCACATTAAAGTAAAATACATTTGAACAGTTAAACATTGTAATTAAATAAAAATCAAACACATTGTTTTATACATTCATACACAATTACACAGTTAATTAATACAAATTCAACAACCAGTTAACTAACTGTATTGATAAAAGACATAACACATAACCTTCCCAACTCCTAAGATCACCCCAAACAAGCACTCTTAGTAGCAACAATTCAATCTAAGCTTATGTGGTGGGTTCCTTAGTGACGACACAAGTGAATGGGTAATCCTCCCTAGATTTCTCAAATATTCAATATTTCAAAAAGAATTACTGTCCGGTGTTTTGGGCCCATTGAATCAAAGTGACAAATTGACTTTCATTTGAGAAAGCATGAGTATTATTATTATTTTTTTTGCAGAGAAATTCAAAAATTACAACATTCTCGTTTTGTTTTTGAATTGGGGCAGCAGCCATTTGAGGCAGTAAATACGCTGTATCTCTTCTTAATTCTTGATCACGATTCGGCTAAAGCGATTTTCTTATTTAAGATCGAGTGACGAAAATAGCGCCTTGATAGCTTTCTCATCGATAGAATAGTCACTCAGTTCTGTTCTTTTAAATTCACAAAGCACACAAATCTTGGGAATTGGAATTTTATTGTACAGTTTGTGTTAGGCACGTTCCTGGCCAACGGAGTGATGGCTACCAACAAAAAAAATCCTTGCTTTGACAATTCCAAAGGCGACAGCAAAAAAGCAACGATGATACGAAAAGGTACTGCCGCAACAGTACACAGCAATAAAATACTCCCTTTTGCGATGTATGAAAATTCCTTTTTATTTTTTAAGTTTTATTTAACTAGATATAATAGGATACTTTTTATTTAGTTTGTAAGTTAATTTTAAGATCAAAATGAAAGTTGCCGAATGGGTCAAGTGACATATTAAGAATGAGAATAAAAAAGGAAGGGCTCACAAGGTGGGTGTACCAACGTGAAGTTGGTTAGGTTCCACCAGCTGAAAACACAGCCCACAACCCAGTATTTAGATAATACCGGGTTTTGGGGTGCGTTCAGATGGTGCCACCGGCGAACACCACCTTGAAGAACTGTTCATGCGCACTGCTAGTGGCCCTCCGCGCAGATTCCTTGCAACGCGGACTTGTGCGAAAAGGCACAACAGGTTGCAATACGCATGAACAGTTTGCGTCAAACTTAGGCTCATAAAGAGGAGAATTCAAGGTGCATCAGATCTTCCGTAGATGTTTACTGCTGAATTTGTTGAAAATATTTGGTACCTGGCAAAGATAATACTTTCCTTTCAAGTGTCAGTGCTTGGAGTAGCTTCCGTTTTCTCTTTTTAGAGTTTGCAGATTTAGTCTCGAGTCCTATAGGCACGATAGCGCCTGACCTTTCCCCTATAGATATTTTTCTCTTACTGACGCAAGTTGAATCAACAATGATTTGATGTTGTTTTTTGTTGTTTTAACTAATTTCTTAAATATGTCTGAAATATAGTCATGACCCATCAAGGCACAACCCAATCTAAATTCAATCGGTGCATCGTCCTCTCAAGTCTTCACAGGGCTATCCGCTCCACTTCTGAATATTAAAAACTGGTTTGACTCCTGTCCTCAGTATTCACAGGGCGTGGTTTCCATCTAAACTCTCATTTTGCTTTGTAATTTGTCCTCTGTAGTTCCCGAACTCTTCATTATTCATCCGCTAATATTTTATATCTATCCAATACGGTTCTCTTCTCCTTTCTCGAAATCAATTATAAAGACTTCCGGCTGCATAGTTTCCATACCTTGTGCCTCGCGAATAAGACTCAATGCTCGGAGATGGGTTGTTTCCAGTTTGTTTGGAAGTAAACAGTAAATGCAGGGTAGAACCTGGTTGTTTAATGAGCCATGAATGACCCAGAGCTGGTGGAACATCTCCGGGCACACCTTAAATGTCCCATATAACTACGGTATAAGCTTTCCCGATCCGATGCAGAACCGAATATAATTATTCGGTCTCATCTCCTCTGTCTGTGTCAGCCAGCAAAGAATTTTCTGGCACTGCCGTCTTGGTGACTAACAGGTCAGCGGGGATCTCAATATCGGACCGGGTGTGCGGAATAGACAATGTCTGCTGCCGACGCTTTCGTTCCCTCGACACTGCTTCTCGCAAAGACTAAAAGTCTGGAGCACGGGCCAAAGAAGGTGCCGAAACACCTTCCCTAGCCCGTATACTAATCGTCCTTGGACTACCTTTTGAAAGGCAGTGGCTTGGGTCTTCACCGTCTTCATCAGTGCGACTATTTCGCACACGACCAATGAAGGACCATGGTTGTGCTGATATCTGAACCCACTACAACTGCCCGTCCACGACACCCTTGGCTTCCGTACTTTTCGCACCTCCAACTTGTCTTTATAGGCGTAGTTCGGTGTTTAATGTATATAAATCCTTCAAAATGGAGCCTAGGCTCTCCACGGATAGACTTAACGTAATTTGCCATAATTCAATGACAGCTTACAAAAATTTCAATTTATAACACTTTCAAAAATTTATTTTGCAGAAAAAGCGGGTAGGTACTCCTGTAGTCACCGTAGGTTGGAAAAAGATTGAAGAAATAAATATAAATTAATTCTAATTTAATTAATATTTATTTTGAAAGAATTTCCTATTTTATTCCTGGGTTGACCTTTTTTATTCTGAAAAAGGAACAACAATTTGATGGCATTTTCATGGCGGTAATAAATTTAATTTGTTCTTAAAGTCGCTGGCGTTGTGTCACATCCACTAAAGGCGTGAAGAAAATAGAACTTTTTTTTTTTCTTGTGCTTTCTTCTCTCGACTGACCTGTTAGAAAGCAGCACGCTCTGTTATTGCTGAGTCATGGATCAGAACTTAATTGATTGGGATTTATTGAGAACGTTCTAGAAGTCCGCTCTCGTCCCCAACCAGTATTGTGACAAATTTGTTATACGCAAACAGATAGTGTATTTTTTTTCTCACTTATTGGCTCTTTATTTCACAGTCACAGTTTTTCCATGCGTCTTTTTTTTTTCTCTGTTTTTACTTATTTGTCTTAAATCAATTCTAAAACTTCTAGAACACTGATTTCCTCTTGTGTTTACCTTTGTCGCACCAATCGAATCGATTTTTAAAAAATTAAATAAAAAACAATAACTATCTGAACCGAATTCTACTATTCCGGATGTCATGATTCCGACTCGCACTTGTCCGCTTTAGGCAGAAGGTGTGAACACAACTTTCGAAGCCTTCAAAACTTATTTTCCTTGAAGCAGTGGCTTCTGTGTCTTTAATGTTCTGCAATTTTTGTTGTTTTATTTTGTTGTTATTATTGGCGAGTAGGTTGTTTGTGTTCCAATGGAACCCTTGCACATCATTTTCCTCATCGATACTTTTCACACCTCGCAAGTTGTTTGAATTGTGTTTTTTTAATGTGAAAATAGAGCATATATCCAAAAAAAAAAAAGGTCGTGAAACTCTTAACAGAAAAAAAAAAAAAAAAACGAATATTAATAATGGGGTACAAATAAAAAAAAATTGCATCTTTTAATTAAATACCAGTGAAAATCATACATATAAGCATCTGGTAATTGTATTTTTACTTACAATTCTTCTTTGTACACCACATTTATTGTATTGCCTTCGGGCGCAAGTAAAATCAAGATTTTAGGAGAGCTAACCCTTGAACAACCAACATAGAATTTTCCGTGCGAAAAGCATTCATCCCTTAAGTCAATGCCAGCTAATTTTAACGATTGAGATTAACATATGTATCGTCATAGCAAAACAGACTTAAACGGGAAACTGGAGCCTCTTTTAAACTCAATTGGAAAATCAGATGGTGTACCTAAGTGGTATTCTATAAATAACCACTAATTTGCCATGAGCTGAGCCTGTAAGGATTGTCGCTTCTATGATTTGGTTTTTTAAAGCGTTAACTTGCAATGGAGTACCATTTCAAAGTTTGGTAGGATTTATATTTCCCAATAGCATTATTGCCCCAACCTTTAAACCTTTATTTTTATGAGCTGGAATACCAGGCAGATTTTGGGTATTAAAAAACTCCACAGGATACTGCTTCGATTGGCATTGTTTTACGATGGTATCCACTATTTTATACTTCATTACTTCGCCCTCAAATTAATCTAATAAGAGACCGTTAATGCCATTGACTCTGTCATTTTTTGCCAAAGAACAGCACGTTCGCAGAATCAATTTACTGATTTTTGTGTAATGCTACTATTATCTAGGGTAAATTATATTAAACAATTCATCTATTGTTTTTACAATAGTACCCAAGGTCTTTGGAATAGTAATTAAATTATTTGTATTATCACAATTTCCATTACCAATACTCAGTAGAAGTTCTGCGAAGTGACCAGCAGTTTCATCGCCCTCCCAGTTTAACTCGCATATTTTCATTTAGTTGAACTTTGTTCACTGAGCGTAATAACAATGACTTTTTAATGCAGGCATTAATTTCGTCGGCACGTGTTCCCCTGGGAGTAACTGGCAGGGTCTGGCGGGAATCTCCAGCCAATAATACAGTTAGTACTCCCATTACTTCGCAACAGTCTCTAAAATCCTTAACACTCTTCTCAAGAGCTTCAAATCCTTTTGTATGCATCATTGTGCTTTCATCTCCAACTATTAAACTACATTCCTTAAAGACTCTAGTTTTTCCACCATCTAATAATGTAGCAGCAATACCGGAAGATGATCTTGCTAAAGCCATCTTATGCCCCCGTTTGTTAATGATCGGTGCTTCAGTAATCCACAAACTTTGAGCGATGTACGGGTATTCATTTCGGCACTCCCAGAACTTTCCCCCAACTTTAATTTGTCCGGCAGCTGGGGAGTAAAATGTCTTCTTTGCTTCCGCAGATTATTTTTGGTAACAGAATATATTCCTATTTCGTGAGCAATCGGTCAAAATTATCCAGAAGGATGTCATTTATAATTGCTTTTGCAATTTTCGACCTATCAGTCTCATCTAGGAAATTGTTATTTCTAAACTTTTTTAATATTATCAGCGTTTCCAAATTTCTCCCTAAATAACCGGTTATAAGAGCTTTACTTAGAGGCAAACGAAAATGTCGTCTGCGCTGTTCGTCGCTGAAAAATCACTCTGATACATTTGTTTTGAGAGGTAATTTACTTATTTGGTTCTAATTTAATATCAATTTTATATCCATCTTCACCAAAACAAAATATTTGTTCGGCACGTATATTGCCCAAATGAGAATGCCGGCATCAGCAACGAGCTCCAAGAACAAGTACTTGGCTCAAAACACCACAAGTGAGTCTCAGCACGTGTCGTTGCCAAGGGGATTGGTTTGTTTAAATCCCTGTGGTCAATTCCAACGGCGAGAGCAGGCTAGTGTTGGCCCTCCGCGCAGAGTCCTTGCAACGCGGACTTGCGCGAAAAGGCACAACAGGTTGCAACACGCATGAATAATATTAAAGGTTATTGTAATGCATCACAAGCAAGATGCACAGTTCACTTATTTGTTTAAGTGTATTGTCCTTAAATTTCGAAACAATATCCCTATGTTATGTTCTAGCTGGATGAATAATAACATAAAATTGTTCGTGACCCACAGTTTCAATAACAGATTTCCCTGATGTAATAGTTAACTTGATGCATCATGCGTTGCAGAACTTTCAACATTCCTATTTTGCCATAAGGATAGTAGTAAAGATAAGCGGGTCCACATGTGGCCGATCGCCTCAACAATGGCGTCATTGGTGGCCGATTGGCGGCCAATTGACTTGGCGGCGCAGCGAATAAGTTGCTCAGCGGCTTGGTGGCTTGTTGCTTGCAGGCTGGCCTGTTTATTTGGCGGATGAGTGGATAGCTGCTCAGCGACTTGGTGTCTGGACAATTTGGAATCATACAAAAATTATCACGTTGTTAAAGCTGTAAAATAAAAAATTGTAAGGGAAAAAAAAGAAAAGAAAAAAAAATTTAAATATTAAAAAAAATTATTGTTGTACATGAACATGTTGTTTCATGAACATGTGTAGGTAAATATATAGATCTGAAAAAAAAAAAAAAAAATTATAATATGAAAAAAAAAAAAAACCCTCGAAATTTCTCATATAAAACAATGAGTTAGCTCTCTTAGCTTGTTGCCACAAGCAAAAAAAAAAAAAAAAAAAAAAATAGCGACCCATTTGTGTGAAAGAGAGGAATTAATAAATAAAAAAAATGTTTTTTTTTTTTAATGTTTATAAATTAAATTATTATTTTTTTTTTTTTTTTTTTTAATTATTTTTTACAATTTAGTCGGAATCTTGATATCGGTGGAGGGGGGTTGACATCGAATCCCCCTTCATCAGCTCTTATCCTTAGGGCTTCCAGTATGTGCGTTACTGCTTTCAATTCTGGAACGCTGGATTCGTCCTCTCAGTTAACCTCCTCCCAAGCTATAGCTCGAGAGAGAAAAAACCGTAACTATTTAACATTTTTAATATAAAAAAAAATAAATTTAACAGAAATATAAAAACATCTCCAACTTCACGGAGAATTATAAACGATTGACAGCTTTCAAATCAAGTGATACCAAGCTTAATTTTTGATAGCACCACCTTGTGAAGAGCACACAAAAACTGCAAAAAAAACCAGGGTTGTCAAACAAAACTCAACAAATACTTTTTTAACAAAAGTTGATGGTTGATGGAATTTATCAACAGAACAAAAGATGTTGGGCCTTTTATTACATGAAGTAGTATGCGTTAATGATAACAATGTGTATAATTGGGATGAACCGTCTAAATTATCCCCAAGGCAGTAGATTTAACAATCCTTGGTGAACCTGATACACGTTCTCCTTGCTTCCTTCTTATAAATTTACATTCGGTCCAACGATAAAAGTTTTTTTTTTAATAAAAGATAGTTTTAGCCAAATTATCTTTTTTATTTAAATCAAAAAATCTTAACAAAGGGTGTATGTGTTGGATTTTTTTTTTTTTTTTTATTGAAATAGACCCTCTGTCCATTCTCTAGATGCACCGCGAGATGCTGCACGGTGGGAAATCTTTGATGAATATTACAAAAACAAGTATACCTCATTTGTGCTTAGAAACCGACCAGTTTCAAAAAAATATATTTCATCAGTTTCTATTTCTTATGTTATTGCTCCTTGTTTAGGATTCAACGAGAATTCTTTCCCTTTTTTTTCGTTTGAAAATCTTCATTGGTAGGTGGATTCGAAGAAATGCTTGTACCACTTAAAATATCGAACGCGCATTATATTCTTTTTCATTTTCAATTAAAAAAGTGTTTTTGTTTGCATTTGTTTCTGTTGCTAAAATGTTTGCATTCTCAATCACGTCTTCAGGAAATTGGGAAGTAGTTCGCGTTATAGGTAGCGGAGTAATGTTCAGGTGTACTTTAACATGCGGAAATGAAGCTCTCAAAAAAGAAAAATACTGCTGACAATTATTGCCAAACGTACATACATAAGTATCTCTTTCAGCTAAATTGTGGAACAGCTTGAAATGATTGCTCATAATAGGTATCGAATCTAAATATGTCCCGCAAATAAAACAATCCATACCTTAAGCAAGCGTTAAAATTAATTGTTAAGGTGTTACTCTGAAGTAACAGAAAAATATTTCACTTACCCATAGAAAAAATGTTGCGTAACTAGGTATTCGGTCAATTATACACTGATAACACACAATTTTGTACTATCTATGTACATTATAAGCACACAATTTTTCATAAAATTATTAGGTACATTATGTGCATTATGTGTTTAGTATAACCTAGACCTAGGCCAGGCTACCTCAGAGGCCGTCGAACTACGCATTGCACCACCGAGGTCACCTGATCGTGCCCATCCAAATGAAGGTTTTTCTAATTTACAATTGCATTTGGACAACTAGCATTTTTACAAGCCACACAAAAGTTAGATGTTATTCATTCGGCTTCTTCCTTTTTCTCCTCTCCGTTATCACCGCAACAATTCGTTGTATATGTGTAAGGAGGGAAATTGTATGAAAGATTTGACACTGGTCAAGAATTAAATTTCATTCAAAGGTGTTTTCTCGTGATAACACTTGCAGTTAGGCTGCATAGCTTTCGCTCCGTCATATTTAACATTGAAGGTTTTTTTTAATTTTTTTAAAATTTGTAGCATGGAACGGAACAGCAAGGATAAAGAACACGACACGTCCGCGTTTGAAATTCAATGCACAAGAATGACGGAAATTGAAAAACATTTACTATGCGCGCTTCCATTTTCGTCGAATGATAAGTTTTGTTCAATTTTCTAAAAATTTCAAAACGTTTTGTAATTAATACAAAATTTTGCGACCCAAATGTAAGCTTAAGTGAATTTCACGGTATGTTGTTCATTAAAATAGCAGCGCTTAGTGTAGCAGCTCGTAGCGTAATGGTTAGTGCGATTGACTGTCACGCCGGAGGTCTGGGTTCACTTCCCAGCCTCGTCAACCTTAAAACATAAGTTTTTTCAGGGCTACTGCCTCTTGCGAGGGATTGACAAGAGTATCACTTGTCATGAATAAGTGCTTCTCGTCTAGCCGTTCGGATTCGGTATAAAATTCCCTTCCGTTCCTGTCGACACGCGCACACAGGAATGGTTGCGAGTTGTCAGTCACTAGGCCTTGGTTCTTCACGAGCCTTTGCACCACCCAATTTTTTGTGTACAATTGCATTGTATCTAGAATAAACAAAATAAGAAATATAAGAATTCATAAATAATTAGCCTACCATTTGTGCTTAGTAGCATAGCCCTTATTTTGTATTACCGCGAAGCATCTGCGTTATATCGAGTCCACCAAATTGTGACATCTCTCCACCTGTATAGGTTGCCACGAGTTCGCACTACTTCCCATAATTCCTTGGCATTTTTCGGTCTTGCCTCATGGACAGCATTTCTCACGTCTCTCCACAAGTTTTCCACGGGGTTAAGGTCGGGTGATTCTGCGGGCCACTCCATTACGGATATTTTTTTTCCTGCGAACCATGATTTAGCTTTTTTGGAGTATGTTTAGGATCGTTACCCTTTTGGTATACACAATCTAACGGCATTTCCTCATCAGCGTACGGCAACATCACCTCTTCGAGAATTCTAACATATTCTGCACCGTCCCACATAGTCAATGTTTCACATTTATGCGGCCAAAAACATTTATTCACTTACATTGTATCTATTGGGTTTTATATGACGAAACAAAATATAATTTTAATAAAAAAACTATTTTGAAGTAAATTTAGAAATATTTTGATGTTTTTTAATTTATCATAATAACTTTTGTTTATTTAAAAAAAATAAAAAATTTTGAACTTCATTTTTTTTTACTTTTTTAACAATTTTTCATCTTACAAAAAATAATAAAAATAATAATTATTTAAACTTAATTCATAATAATTCATTAATAGATTCGTCTTGTGGTTCAATGTCTGAATCGGGTTCGGTGTTAGAAACTGCTGGCACAAGCATATTTCTTGCTTCAGGGCAAAATGATCTTGAAATGGTTCGCTTTTTTGGCCTAAGGCTGCTTATGAGTGAATCGGAACTAAGTAATAGTCTGTCATAAACATTCAAATTGCACTGTTCTCTTGAAAATTTCCTTGCAAAATTTTCGCGATATAAGCGAAAATGTTTATTGCGGGCCTCTGCAGCTTCCTCTGATAAATTGGCCTACTTGTGCATTGTCGGAGTCATTGGGTGCCAATTACAAAGACGAATGTAAACCTGAGCTGTATTTTTGGCATATTGGTCATATTTTTGTGAATCAATTTTGTGTCCACTTGAAATGGTTTCTAATATGACTTTTAATCTATATATCAATTCAAAATTTATTCCGGTTATGTCTGCAGCCAACTGGTTATTTTCAAAAAACCTTCTAGTAGTGTTGCCATCATTGGTATTCCCAAAGTTTGATTTCGACATGTCTACCAATAATCCAGTTTCAGTCCGAAACCTGTTTTGAATGTGGCGCTTAGTTTGTGCTTCCAGTTCTATTTCTTCTTTATTCCTAGTTTTTCTATATTTTTTAACAGGTAGTTTGAATGCCAAGTGTAGAATACTTTCGGAGAGGCTAATTCTGGCGTGCAATACGGATAGTCCCAAAATTAACACCAGTTAAAGTATATTTTTTCTTATAATCAATGCTGTTGAAGTTTTTCGATGTTGCGCCACAAACATAGCACTTACTAGTAGAATTCGTTCCAGTTGCAGCATACTTTTCCATCCACCATGGTCATCTCAAAAGATTGTTTAAAAGAAAATGTTATTCCGTTTACGGTTACTTCTGTTGCTTTCAGCACTTTGACAGATTTTTCTATGTACTCTATTTCTCTTTTTGTAACATCATTGGACTCTTTCAAAAACTGAAATCTTATTGGGCGGCAAAACCTTGGAGACGAGGGCGTAGGGTTTTGCCAAACAACTTTTATTCCACATACTATTTGAAGAGGTACGAATGAGGTCATAAACATCTGATTCATTATTATTTTCAAACTTTTGTTTGTATCTTGCTTGCTGGGAGCCATCGCAACCCCACTTACAAATTATGTTCAAAGAATTTCTTTCATCTTCTTTAAGCGTCAATAACACTTCGTCTAAGAAAAGAGACAGCCGCGTAACGGTAATATCAATAAGAGCTTGTAGGCTGCTTTCCGCGCAAGTGCTTGTGACTCGTAAGCATTCCTTTGGTGGATAACATTCTTGTTTTGCTTGCAATAGTAGATAATATGGTGGGATATAAGGGCTTATTTGTGTCTTTGATGATTTCATACTGACATGACATGACGTCTTGTTAGGTCAGCCTCGACGAACAATTTTAAAGCCTGTAGTGGTGTCAAAGCAGTTGCACTATCTTTATTTCCTTTTTCGTCTATTGCTTTTATATATTCGAGAGCCCGAGTAGGACAACTTGCTATTTCCTTGAGAATTTTTGATGCATCTCTTCTTCATTGTGCTCTTAGAGTTGTTTGTGCAGCGTGGACAATAACTTCATCTTCTATAGTTGATCGGATTTCTTCGGTTTTTCGACTTGATTCTTCAAAAGATTTCGAAGGCCGTCCTTGTTGCAACAATTTTAAATGAAGTTCGAAGGTTCCATTTAGTCACGACTCGGTTTTCTTCAAAAACGCCTCTTCTTTTCTATAGCATTTTGCCCATTTTTCCTTCAAAGTGGATTTAAATAAGAAAAGTCTATGTTTCAAACTTTTTTTATCATCCACATACCGCCATAGTTCGATAATTGGCGAATAAAGCTTCACTTTTTCCTCGATATGCCCGTTCCTCTTTCTTCTAAGCTTTTAAATTAAAGAATTAATAAATATGTTTCTTTCATTCATGCAATCTAGTGATACCTAATAAATGCATTCGGCTTTTTAAAATGACAAAAAAGATAACAAACAACAGAAGTAGCTACAGGCGATAGGTACAAGCGAAAAAAGAGGATTATACATTACAAAAGTAAAAAAAATATGATTGTTTCATTCATGCATGGTGTAACTAAAGATTTCGCCCCCACTCAATCAAGGTGCAGCGAAAAAAAGAGAATTTTGGGGCCCTTTTATGACTCGCTAGTCGAACTTTCGACTCAAGTCGAACGTTTTTAAAATCATGTGTCGTGGTTTCATGAATAGCAAACTGCGACGGTCCTTATGATATGTATCTCTCTGGCCTGATTTGTGTTTCGGGGGCAAGATCCCTTCCCATTCCGGCGAGCTAAGCCGCGCTACTCAAGCAGTCCGCGTCCCCCGGAGCTTAGCATTCGTTTTCTTTTTCGAACTCTTGCTTTTTTTTTTTTTTTTGGTTTCTTACCTATTCCTTTTTCTTACCCTACCTCCACACTAACTCCTTTTCCTTCCCATCATCTTGCCCAGCAAGTTAAAAGTTAAAAGTGAGGTATTCTTTATGTCAAATTTTTTATTTATTGAATTTTTTGAAATTTCCGAAATTTATAGAAAATAGTGTGGTATAACATGATGATTTTGATTGGTTTTATATATACACCCAGCGATAAAAAAAACCCTCGCAGTAGATCTTCTGAATAAAACATCGTCTATTTTCAGTATTCCTTACATATATTTCATACTTTTTTAATTTATTTTCTTAATTCATATATTTCCAATAAAAGTTACGTTTCTTTTCTTTTTAATTTGTATTTGTCTTTTAAATAATAAGAAAAAAAAAACAAAAATAAGTCATATTTCAAAGTTTTGAAAAAATCATTTTTGCCTGTTTACACAACACTTTAGTGCAAAAAAAAAAAAAACAGTTTTCTTAAAAAAATTTACGGTTTATTTATTATATTGGTTAGAGGTTAAATAAATATTTACAAAAATCAAGGAAAAAAAAAAAAAACTAATACTTTGTCGTTCCGCCCCTTTTTTACATAACTTGACGAATTCGGTTTGGCATCGAATTAAACAGCTTTTTTAAATAATTTATGTCTATTTCCTTATACCAAACTTCCTGAATTACCAATTTCATTTCCTGTATTGTTCTTGGGCGTTTTTCTCTAATTTTTCTACCCATTTGCTGCCAACAGTTCTCAATCGGATTCAGGTCCGGACTGTTTCCCGGCCATGGAAGTGAGCAAATCCCAAGAGAATCTTTGTGATTTTTAACCTGAATATACAAAACTCAGAAATTTTGCTAAACATGTCTAAATTAAGTCATTAATTTAAGTTTTAACGTACCGTTTTGGCTCGATGGCATGGAGCTGAGTCATCTTGGAAAATTAAATTTTCAGTTTGCTCGGAAAATTGCTCCAATGTTGGCAAAACACCTTCATTGATGATTTCAATGTATTTTGCAGCATTGACCGTACCTTCCAGCATAATACTAGCCCCAACACCAAACATTGTAATGGCTCCCCATACCATAACATAAGGAGAATGTTTCACAGTAGGTAAAACAACACATTGATCTGAATACCTTTCTCCTTTTTTGCGGCGGACTATCGCATTACCGTCGGTTCCGAACAAACTAAATTTGGATTCATCCGAAAAAATAACTTGTCCTCCAATCATTTCCAGTCCAACTTTTGTGTGACTTAGCCCATTCCAACCTTTGCTTCTTCATTCTGCCAGTAAGCAAAGGCATTTTTGCGGGTCGCCGTGCATTTAGTCCCATATTATTCAGCACTCTTTGTATGGTTCTGTCACTTATTTGTTTTCCAGTTTGAGACTGAAAACTTCGGTTTATGTCCCCAGCATGGTTAAATCGATTACTGATTGATGGGCGGTGAGTAAGACGATCTTCTCTTTTATTCGTAGATTTAGGTCTACCACTTCCATTTTTTCGCGAAATTGAACCATTTGACTGGTAGTTTTTGAGGAAATTACGCACACTCCATTCATTGGTACCAACCCGACGTGCTATTTCCCTTTTGGAAGGCTACAATTTGAGCCTTCTTCACTAAAGATAAAACCATAATCAAATAAAGGAAACAGACAAAATTACGATTTTTTATGTTAAACTTGTTTTTTACACGCGCACTTCACTCTGTTGACTGTTCATTTGTCAAAACAAATGACATAATAGTAAAAGAAGAAAAAAAAAAAAATAGAATAAACAGTAAAATTTTACCGTTAAAACTCATAAATTTGAAAATATAGCAGTGCGAGGGTTTTTTTGTCGGTGGGTGTAAGTTCATAAGTCATAACCCTTTTTTCTCACCACCTATGAGGTGAACATTTTTTAACGTGGTTTCCCCAGAAGGCATAATCCGAGATGGGTTTTCGTTAAACTAAACAATAACAGCCGTATTTATTAGATTTCACTACTACTCGGTTCAACCTCGGAATAGTTAAACCGAGTCGAAGCACTTACTCCGGGTTTACGCCACGTCAAACTAATCCATATTTATAAAATATTTCCTCATCGGTTTTAGTTACGCCTGCCTTATGTCAAATATTCTATCAAAAAAATCACCAATCTAAGGTGCCAGTTATAGCTATCATTGAAAACCATCATTGAAAAAGTTAACTGTTGATTTTGAGACCTTTCGAATATTTAATCACTGAATATTTTAATGCAGAAATATAGCTTACGACTTAAAAATTATTTGACCTCTAAAAAAAATTTATTTTGACTCATATCTTCCCCATAACGTGACTTTTAATTTTTCAATGATGAACTACCTTACCAATGATCATTGACAAAATTAAAAGTTACGCTATGGCGAAGATATGGGTCAAAATTAATTTTTTTTGAAGGAGAAATAATTTTGAAGTCGTAAGCTATAGTTCTGCATTAAAATATTCAATGATGATTAAACTTTCGAAGGGTCTCAAAATCAACAGCCAACTTTTTCAATGATGGTTTTCAATGATAGCTATAACTGGCCCCTAAGACTCTGGTTATTATAAACGTAAACAAACCTCAGCTGATTTCCATTATTATTCGTTTAAGTAGTTTAGTTATTGGTAGAGTTATATGTTGTAGTCATATTTTGGTAAATAAAAAAATAACTAATAGATAATAAAAATAAATCAAAACGTTCTGAAAAACGGGGATAGCTCAAAAAAGGTATATTTATTTAAATTTGTAAATATATGTATTTATATAATTTCCAGATCACAACAGACAAAACTTAATATTTTTGTTTATGTTCATAGATATTTCTCCGACAACTAATCATCCCTCAGTGTCATGCGAGTTTTATACTGCTTTCAGTAATTCTTCCAGTAATGTTTAACCATTTAAAGAATTTAAATGATGTATTAATATAAAATAAATATACACTCTTTCTTAGTAACAAAAATGAAAAAAATTGTTTGCACTCCTCTTTGTAAATTTCAGACGATGGCATGTCAAAATGACATTTTGATACTAAAACGGCTTTACTCCGGCTTTAAACCTCCTATGAACCAGTTTTAGCTTACCCCGCCTCTATTCCTGGTATATATTTTTTTTAAAATAAGCTTTCCAGGTTTAGAGGCGTTGTAAAGTTGGAGTAACTTTACGCTTCCGCTAAAGCGAGTTAATAAATAAGGCTGTAAAGGTTTACCAAGTTGTTCTTTGTCTTTTAGATGGTCCTGGCTGCGGCTCAGGATCAATTATCGGATTAGCAAATATTGGCTGATTACTGATGGAAGACACTCAAATGGAGTCAGTGTTGGAAGTTCTTGGTCCAATAAATTCATCATAGTCAATAAATGTGCTGGGTTCAACTATGTTACTACATGTTTCCCCACAACAGTTTTGGCATGCTGCTGAACATTTCAGTCCAGCTTTCCTGCACCCACATAACGCACCGTAAATGCCCATACAACGACAACATATCATCTTTTATAAGTCAGGAGAAGCTGGAGCTTTGGTATAAAGTATTGGAATGTACATGCTTGGTAATTTTTTTCCACCCCCACTCCTCTGGGTCCTTGTAACGACCAAGCCATGACTGAATTTTACGATACACTCGATATTAAATTCTTTAAGAATTCAATTCATATAGGCTTCCCAGGTCCCATTGATAATAATTATTCAATGAACAGGTAAAAAATACAGCTTAAAATGATCAAAAATATATCATGTTTCATATGTTTACATACAAAATGCATAGGGGTCCATATTGTTCGCAGTACTTTGGGGTCTACTTACATACTCCTGACGACCCTTGGACCCAAAAAGAACGATTTTGCTCTCATTGCTCCACAGGATGTTCCTCCATTTCTCCTTGGGGGCCAATCTTTGATGAGTTTTAGCGAATGCCAATCTTCTTTCCACATGCTTTTCTGTCAAGAGTGGTACTTTGCGTTGATTAAGGGCCGGTAGCTTAGCTTTTAGAAGGCGTTTTCTTACCGTCACAGTGCTCACTAAGAGTTGGAGATCGTCTTTTATTTTCCTGGAGCTTATTGAGGGATTCGGTTTTGCCAACTGTATAACCCTTCGGTCAGTTCTCGTAGCCGTAATTCTTTTTGGACCACGTGTTTTGCCAGTTTAGTGCATTACTCACTATTTTAGCGAAACATCCTTTAATATTTTGGATGAGTTTTCCCCCCCAAACGCCATTTTTTTTTTATTAAATTTCGTATTTCTTCAGTACAATGCTTTGATCGACCCATTTTGTCAATGATAAACTAAGTTAATATAATATGAGACTTAAAATAAAAAAAAAAACTAAATTACGTACCGAAAAAATCAAAAAAATATTGTTGGCAACTTTATAACAGTAAGAACAAAGACACTGCTATTATTATGAACAGGCTACAACAAAAGTGTTTCAATAAATGCGACCGTTCCAATCTTTGGCGTTCGGAATAACCATTGATAACGCTTTGTTAAAATCTTTAATAGTTATATCTCCGTTTTCTTTTAAAGCTATGACATCTGAGAAAAAACAATTGTATTTTGTTTTTAAATACAATTAAATTTTTTAACTGTTGTTTTTTTTTTTTTTACCGAAAATGCAATCAGCGATCTTTGATCCGCAGAAAATTGTTTTCCCTTTCACATATTTTGTTGCAGTAGGGGAGAGCGGGGCTAAAAGTAACACTTTTTACTAAAACCGGTGCTACTTCTACATTTTTTGAGATAAGTCAGCCAATCCTTTTGCCAATTAAAAAAACATGTTTTATCTACAAAATCAATCAAAAAAGATTGTCGAAATGTGCTCGGGATATTTTAAGATGCAGCTTTAAAAAAAAAACTCCGTTGTTTCAACTTACCCCGCATATGGGGCAAGTTGTAACATAGGCCGGGGTATGTTGTAACAAGATCTTCAAAAAAATTAATTCATCTTTTTTCAATGTTAATTTATTTTTAACAAAAGTAACACGAAGTAAATAAAGTAAACAAAACATAAAAATAACAAAATCACAATTATTTGTATAAAAAAAAAAATCACAATTCATTTGGCAAGATACAAGTTAAAAGAACTTAAAGGATAACAAAAACAATTAGGATGAATCTTCATCCGAATCGCAGTTAATACAAACATATACTCGAATCGATCCTTTTGTGCATTTGGTGTGGGCCCACTTCTTGCATGATATGCATCGGACCCATTCCTCCCCTGGCAAACTGTGCGAAAATGGCTCACAACAAATAATGCACAAAGATTGCTCATCTTCATCTTCGGATGACTATCTTTTTTTTTAAAGGTTTGGCTCCCTTTTTAGCCAATGCTTTATTTTTTTCCTCAAGAAGTGCTTCCTTCTCAGGTGTGTCGGTTAAAATAGCTGATTTCCGCGTTCTTCTTGAAATAGTCTTCTGCCTTTGTTGGGCCTTTGGGTAAGGCTTGATGTCTTCCGGGGTAAAAGAAGTTTTTTGAAGTCCCGATAGACCTGGTGAACAACGAGGAGGTGTTGACGCAGTTAATTGAATGTCCGGTTCGTTGGAAAGGGACTTTTCAGTAGGTGTTTTTTCTGGTTCTTCAGTAAGGGACTGTTCAGCAGCAGGCGTTGTTGCATCTGGATTTTCGGTAAGGGACTGTTCAGCAGCATTTATATCTGGTTGTGTTCCTGTTTCATTCTCGACCATATCAGGATTCGGCCGATCTGTTACAAAGGCTGATAAGAAATCATGTTCATTAAAAATATTTTCGTTAAGAGGAACGATTCCAGTTTTTTTAAATCCATTTCTTATGTTGGTGGGATTAAGGGCCAAGGGCAGCGCTTTACTCACAATTGAGGGAATGTTGTGAATCGTCATTGTTTTCCCGGGATTGTTTCTGAGCCAGGCATCTTGTGTATTTGCGCAGTATGCTTTAAACGGTCCATAGACTCCCACATCCAAGGGCTGCAGCTTGTGCGAGCAATGTGGAGGAAATGATAACATTATTATGCCATTTTCCTTTGCCTTTTCAACAACTGTAAAATCTAGATGCGAGCTATGGTTGTCGAGCAAAAGAAGAACAGGATCCGATGAAGATGGCTTTGCGTGCTTAATAAAGTGATCCATGAAGATAATGAATTCAGTATTTGTCATCCACCCTGAAGCGTTCCCAGCTCCTATAGACTCTGGAGGTCCATCGCGAACAAAATATTCTCTATATTTAATTCTCGGGAACACGAACATAGGCGGAATAGAATTTCCCAACGCACTTACTGCAATGCAAACAGTAACAAGTGTTCCTCTTTCGGCTGATGTTACTGCGCCGACTTGCTTACAACCCTTTTGAGCAATAATTTTTCGGGGTTTTTGAACTGTTGTCACGCCTGTCTCATCGCAGTTGTAGATGCGCGATGGCTGGAACTTCCATTTGTCTACAACTGATGTTAATTTGGAAAAAAACAATTTAACATTACTTGCATTAAATGATGTTGCTCTGCTGAGGCTGGTTGCTTCGGGTAATCTTATCGAAATATTTTTATTCCGTTTTAAGAAAGACGATAACCAATCAGGTCCAGCTTCTTTTTTTACCGTCCATGAATTTGGCATGGTTATGTTATACTGAGTTCCACATTCGTAAGCAAGTTTTCTTGTGTCTTTTGGCGTGAGTCCAAAATAGATGTTAATCAGGTAATATGCAAGCCTCTTTTCCTGCTCTTCGTTGAATACTTGCCTGTGATTTGAATAACCAACGCGGATCGAACTTTCACCTGCCGCAATTTTCTTCAAATACCTGGTCAACGTTACATGACATATTCCAAAGTCCTTTGCGACACCCCGTACTGTTCTGTTTTTGTTTTCTTGAAGAACAGACGCAGCCTGTTCGAAGGTCTCTGTTGACACTGTTCCTCGTACACTTGTTTTCTTATAAACCCTCATGCTAGAAAATTAAAGAAAAGACATAAAAACAACATGCTCAAACGAAACTAGCCACGCAGTTATAATTTTGGTTGTTCATTATGTAGGTACATATGTAGGTAGGTTCACACGAATTTCTTTTAATGTGCACGATCGCAAAATTAGAAAAAGCATCAAAGCAGTAATGCATCTACAATTCTACATACATATACGTAACGGCCGACAAAAAAAAATAACATCTTACGGTATTCTCATCGACCACCAGCTGCATTCGAGACCGAGAATCAAAAGTAACAACAAAACACATGAGCGACCGACTTATTTTTATCTACAAAACAGAAACCTTAACGAAAGAAACCCAAAAAAAAACTCTTTCTCGATCGTTCTTATTCTCAACGATCAGTTTGAAAAAAAAAAACGGGGTAGGTTGTAACACGTTACAACTTACCCCGCCACAATGTTACTTTTTACCCCGGCGCATCATTTTTCACAAAGAACAAAATATACAAAAACTCGCAATTCACAAATAATAACATATACACACAATTAACACCAAAAAACAACAGCATGATACAAAAAAACACTCAGCACTGTATCTACTTCGTGTGGAGAAGAAGACCAAAAAGAAAACAAAAAAAAAAAGTTACAAACCTGCTTTTTTTTCGCACCAACCGTAGATCTTCCTTCGTTGACATCCAATGTGCAACTGAAGCGGACACACGGGTAGATATGGAAAAAACTAAAATTTTTCTCTTTTACGCGTTTCTTAATTCTAAGGAGAAGGATGATTTTTTTAGCTGTTACTTCTTACCCCTGTTACTTCTAGCCCCGTCCTCCCCTAAAGCTGAGTAGAAGGTCCCTGGCAAACACAAATTTTAGAAGCGTTGTCACTTTTTTGTTAGACTTCCACAACCTACCATACCTTAGTAATAAAATGTTTTTCTGCAAGCAATAAGAGCAGTTATTTCAGCGCGCAGCGTCAATATAGATTAATAAATCAATCTATAAGAGCAGGTAGGTAATTTTCCTCGTCTAAATTTTACTTACTGAAAACTTGCAAGGGCTTGACGTATATTGGAAAAGGTTTTCTTGTCTATATTTCCCCTATAGAAAACTGACTAGTGCCATGTCGAAACTAGACAGAAACTGGGCATTTTCCAGCCGGGTTGGTTCCATGGTCCTTTATTAGTTTGTTCTACGTGCAGCTCTTTTCTTTTTTCTTTTCTTCTTCTTTTCCTTTTGCTTGGTCCCTAAGCCTTCAGGTGCTTTATAAAAGTTAGAGAGCATTCACTCCAATATGCTTGTGTATATATATGGTTTATTTTCATTATCCACTTCTGGGGAATTAGGGCTTCGTCTAACCTTGTAGCCCTCTACAAAAACCTTGTGTCTGACATGTAAATGTGTTTCTTGAAGAAAAGCAACATCTATATTGCTTTTCTCAAGAATTCTTTGTAATTCGATTCTTCGACTGTGGCCGATCTGGGACGAAACGTTAATGAGATAATTTTTAAATTCATGGTTTGTAGAGAATGACTTCAATAAAAAAAAAGTCACAGGTATGCTACCCTTTTTTATTCAATTGAACCCTCTTTTTTTTATAATTTTCATAAATACAGTGGTGTGAAAAATAATAGGTGTGTGCTGAAAAATCTTCAAAAACGCATATAAAAATTGTAAATGGAAACACAGACGCGTGAAATTAACATAATTTATTTATTTGTATCCACTTTCAAATTATATAAAAAAAATATAACAAAAACAATTCCGTTTGATCCACAGACGAATTTTAACAATTTTGTGATGTGCAAAAAAATAGGTGTAAGAAACTGAACCTCGAAAGTAATCTGAAAATAAAAGAAAATCTATGAAACTTTCAAGGATTTTCTTAATGTATAATGTACTTCATACTTAATATTTTGTTCCAAATCCATTATTATTAAGAACACTTTGACACCTTTTTGGCATTGAGTCTACTAACTTTTGACACCTGTCAATAGGAATAGACTCCCAAGCTTTTTTTACTGATTGCCATAATTCTTCTTTCGAGGTATGTTTTTTTTGTCCCAGAGCCCTCTTTACATCACTCCACAAGTTCTCTATTGGATTTAGATCCGTAGACTGGGCCGGCCACTCCATAACATCGATCTTATTCCTCATAAACCACGTCTTTGCTGCCTTCGACGTATGCTTAGGGTCATTATCTTGTTGGAATGACCACCTAAGGGGCATTTCTTCCTCAGCATACGGCAACATTACATTTTCCAGAATATTTATGTACCCTGCTGAGTTCATAATGTCCTTAATCCAGAATATTGGACCAACACCAAACCAGGAAAAGCATCCCCATACCATCACACTTCCGCCGCCATGTTTGACTGTCTTAACTGTATAATGTGGTGCAAAGTCTTTTAGTTTTGGTCTTTTTACAAACTTTTTACCACCATCTGCACCAAATAAATTAATTTTTGACTCGTCAGACCATAAGATGTTCCGCCATTTTTCTTTGCTCCATAGAAGATGCTGCTGCGCAAAGTGTTTTCGTCTTTGTCTATGTCGAATAGTTAGCAATGGGCATTTCCTCGGCCTTCTAGAGGGTAGTTTGTTTTCCAGCAACCTTCTCTTAATTGTTGAGGTGTTTAAATCCAGGTTAAGGTCCTTTTTTATTTGGGTTGAACTAATAAACGGGTTGGTCTTAACAGCCCTTGTAATCTGTCGATCAGTGGTTTTGGTAGTTTTTCTTGGTCTTCCTCGGGTTTCTGAGTGGCTGCTCCATTTTAAGGCATTCGTGACCATATTTTGAGAACAACCAACCTGTCTCGCGATTGTTTTATAGTTATTTCCTTCACCTCGAAGCTTTATGATAACTTCTCTAATCTGATGAGAACAATGTCGTTTACGGCCCATTTTTACTTGTTCTAAATCAATTTAAAAATATTTAAAATAATTAATATCTATAAACAAATGATAAACAAACTACCAACTTACTGCTCTTGACCTCAAACGACGAATAAGAGTGACTTCATTCTAATGCACTTATTTTTTTACAAAGCGAATTTTAATAACGGGTCAATAAATCAAAAGCAACGGCTGGATGCACGTGAAACAGCAATAAGGCGATACAAGAGCATGTGACATATTTTTTGTATCATTTAAGTAGCACTTGTTTCACTCTTTCTTAAGGAAATTAAAACCTTTTCAACCTATGCAATATTGCACCTATTATTTTTCACACCACTGTAGTTTAACTTTTTCGATTAGCTCTGTAACATCAGAACCAAAAAGCGAATGCGAGAGATTAAAAAAACTCTAACACCTTTTTCACCCATATTAGTTGTGGTTACTTTAGGTTTAGGCGCGCTAAATTCTCTAATTTGATCTGCGTAAGAGATATATTAGAAGTCTCTGCATGTGACATCATAAGCATTGACCTAGGATTTATAAGATACTTTGGGTCAGGTATTTTTCTCTAGCTGGACAACCATCAAAAAAGAGCAAGCTTTTACAATTAATGTAGAATGCTACTGAGGTTTAATTTTTTTTGGAGGAAACATTTCTTTGACTCGTGCCTTGCGTCGCATTTGACACAGTTATAATTTCTTGCGCAACTTTCGGCGTGGCCGAAAGCTTGGCACCTTCTACATTGCCCGTGGGGCCCGTATTCCCTTTTGGTTTGTCCCGTTGGACTCTGGTTTGGAAATGTGTTTAATTTTAATAATTTCATCAGATGTCTTTCCTGATTTTATTTTAATAAGAAAAAGGTCATACAAAAATTCGAATTTTAAGGTTTCAAACCTTACAACTAAATCCACTGTTTCCGGAACCACTCCTTCACCTCCTCAACGGAGAAATCTGAGGTAAGTCCTCTTAAAACGAAGTATAAGGTTTTGTTTTCCTCGGGGGTGAAAGAGTGCGCAAACAAAACAAACAAAACAAAACACCCGTACACTTTAAAGTCTAAAACTGAACTTTCAAATAATCTATATCTACATTACATTTATTTCTTATACCTAGATTACGTATATGTATATACATTTTCTTAACTTATCTTATCTCTAGTTTGTTATTATCCTAAACTAACATTTAAAGGTTGCAAAGTGGAGAACGACAATGCGACGCATCCCTTGTTCATAAAAATAATGCTCACAGATGTGTGTCATAAACACAATCTGCGAGATCATTTACTGTTTCTCTGAAAAGGGATCGACGCAACACAGCGTCGCTGTCCACTTTCATCTTAGATATTACATAAATGTCATAAAAGTTCCTATGAGTAATATACATAAATACAAATTATAAAAATATAGATAACTAAACATCTGCTTTTAATATTCAAAATTAATTTCGAGTGAGCCTTAGGGCCACAAACAAATTTTGATTTATTTTTCTTTATTTACTAATCTGAACAGCAAGTTTGAGGTTTTAGATAGAAGCTCATCAATTAGTTTTCTTACATTTATTTTTTTTTATAAAATTATGGGGTGAAGAGAATTTAATTTTGCTTGAAATCTCTATATTACTATTGTCTACAATACTATTTCTATTTTTGTTTTCAACATTAATGGCATTACCTGTTGCGTCCCTTTTATGGAAAGAAAATGTTTTAAATATTTCAGACCTGTTTGTAAACACTGGCTGGTACTTCTCCTTCCTGAATAAGGAACATGTTACCAAGTTTTTCTTGCTCATCTTGTTTATTGAGTTCATTCTCCTGCTCCCTCATTTCATTGTACGGTTGCTGTAGTATACCTGGTTCATCTTGATGTTGTTGTTTCACATTTGAAGCGTACTCTTGCTGTCTCAATGCGATAAGTTGGTTGACCGCATTAGAACTCTAGGGCTTCTTGCTTATCTTGCAATGCTCAGCAAATTAACGAATAACATTCCTTAAAGGGTCTAGGTAAAAAAACTTTGAAAAATGCACAATTGCATGACAAATCCCATGCAACTTTACATTTAACGGCCAAGACGATTACGAGAATTAGAAGAAGAATGTACCGCAATCCTCCTAGACCTTCCTCTTATGTTTGGATTAAGACGAACCTGGGCTCCTTTAGCAGAAATAATCAAATAAAAATATAATTAATCTGTTCAATTGAACACGATCTCCTACGACCCAATACAGCACAAACGAACTGACGAACTGTCAAACGATGGTGCTGTATAATAATTTGCAACGACATGTACAACACACATAAGTGTGTATATTTACTGTCGAAATAAATGACAAAGAAAAAGAATTTTGTTTGTCCTGGTTTCCTCTTCTTTCTATCATCTCGATCTTAATTTCCTCCAATTTCCTTTTCTTGGATTAACCAAACTAATTATTTTTTTCTCGATTTTTGTCTATCTTTTTTTTTGTCTATATTTTTTTGTATTGTCCTCGAAATCAAAACTTCCAACTTTCTGCTTGGATTGCTTTCTAAAAAGTGAACTTTCCCAACTTACCCAATTCTCGACCATTCCAGTCACTAACACTCATTCATTCAGCCATAGTTGGATCTCATAGAAACTTTACATCTTCCTAAGTGATTAAAGAATAATGAATAATACTGAATAGAACTGTCACCGGAGAACAGATACAACCCTCAGACAGAATCACAGAGATGTTAAAAAAACTCTGATCTTATTTATGTCGTAAGAGTTGGCAAAAAGTTTACAATCTAAAAGTCACTTCATTGCTCATTCAATGATTTTTAAAATAAAACCCACATCTTAATTTTGTTGCGTTCCCAAGTAGTCGTTCAGATAGTCAAATAGCTGGCTTTAATTTTTTTTTTTTTTTTTTTTTTTTTTTTTACACAGCGACCTTTGTATATTTTTTCTGTTGGAATTTCGTTAAAAATCAAAGAAAAATGACTGTGTAAAACTTCGACGTATTTATTGGATTCCATTTCCATTTTAGAATTGATGTTTGGAACTTCTTTTGCCACGACTTTTTTTTCGTGTTTTGTTGGTCGTCGCAGTTTAACATATCCCTCCATATAAAGCTTGAATTGCTTTCAATAAAAAAGTAATGTTTCGTCCCGACGACGAACGTGACGCCCTTTGTGGGCCAATCCACAATATACACTTTCCCTAAGTATTCTAGTCTCTATTGGTCGTTTACTGATTCAAAGAGATAAATTCACAAGGTTGCTGGTTCTGGACCTTATCTGGGACCAAAAAGACCATACTTTCTGCTAGAGTGCAAAACTATTTAATTCTTTACATTAATACTTTTACTTCTCTTACATTGCTGCAGCAATGCCCATGTCTTTTCGACTACTTTTTAACTTTTCATTGTCATATCCAGCTATTTAATAATATTGCAGTATAACTGTTTGTACGTAAGTGATTGAAGAATAATACTGAATAGAACTGTCAGACTGTCACTGAAGAACAGATACCACCAACAACCCTCACACAACAAACTCAGGATCCACTTTCTCCATAAACAACTAATCGGTTTCAAATGACTTCACGTAATTGATTCCTTTGGGGCTCAGTAGCAGCCACGATCATTATTTATATTACTAAGTACATATTAAAGTCTGACATAATAAAGATTATAACTTAATAGTTGGCAAAAAGTTTACAATCCAGAAGTCACTCATTGTTACATTGATGATATTTAAAATTCAACCCACTTACTAATTTTGTTGCGTTCCACTACGTTCTGAAACCTCTCTTTGCCAAATAACTTGCAAGTTTTTTTTTTGTAACCAGGCGACCTTTACATATTTTCTGTAAGAATTTCGTTAAAAGTATTTCTACTTAAAGCAAAATAACTGACTGTACACTTTTGATTGCATTGTAGAATTCAATGAAGAATTTACCAATAAATCAATATTTTTCCTAACATTGGCTCTTTTCATTTCTCGTGTGGTTTAATATGTCTCAAACACCATGTTTTTTTTTTTTTTTTTTAAGTTTATTAGGGTCCTCACTTCTTTATTTTATTTAATTCATACGTTTTTTTTTTTTTTTTTTTTTTTTTTTTTTTTTTTTTTTTTTTTTTTTTTTTTTTTTTTTTTTTTTTTTTTTTTTTTTTTTTTTTTTTTTTTATAAACACAATATAAATCTGCAATCGGTTTTTGCCTAGCAGCTCCCGTTTTCATGTTATGGGGAAGGGTGTTGCAAACCCGACATCACTTAGAAATAGAGATGAGCGAGGTCGTGATTTTTCAATCACAGGTGTGATTGTGATTTACAATTCACTGTGATTTTTTTTTACAAATTAATATAAACTCACTTTTTTACAGAAAAAATAACCTTTTTTAACTTCAGATTAGTTTGCTACGTAGAAAATTATTTCTACTTCGTTTATTTGGCAGTTAAAGTTCGAAAAAAAAGTCAAATCAGTATGTAGAAGAGTTAAAGGTGAACCAAAATACGAAAGTAGATTTATTTCAAACTAATTTTTATTTTTTGAGTTATCAATTCAAACTTTATTTGATAAATAAATTGCGAAACTTACCTTTAAAAGCTTGGTTGCAAGAACTAGTAAATGTTATACCATCGTAATACGCCACATCGTACCATCGTATACACCACAGTGTCCAATACTTTGTCATTGTTTATATTCGCGTTATGCTAATAATTCTAGTCCATGGTAAAACATTTTCATTGATATTTAGCAATAAATTCCGACGAGGGTCATTCAGAAAGGGTTGATTCCCATCTTGACATCGTACAAGATTAGCTGTGGTGATCATTACAGCCCGGCACCCACTAGGACGGTTTGATACGAGGATTTTTGCCGAGAACCTAACTGATTGAATGACTGGCTGAATGACTGGCTGAATGACTGGCTGAATGACTGGCTGAATGACTGGCTGAATGACTGGCTGAATGACTGGCTGACTGACTGGCTGACTGACTGGCTGACTGACTGGCTGACTGACTGGCTGACTGACTGGCTGACTGACTGGCTGACTGACTGGCTGACTGACCGGCTGACTGACTGGCTGACTGACTGACTGGCTGACTGCTTCCTGACTGACTGACTGGCTGACTGCTTCCTGACTGACTGACTGGCTGACTGCTTCCTGACTGACTGACTGGCTGACTGACTGACTGACTGACTGACTGACTGACTGACTGACTGACTGACTGACTGACTGACTGACTGACTGACTGACTGACTGACTGACTGACTGACTGATTGACTGACTGACTGACTGACTGACTGACTGACTGACTGACTGGCTGACTGACTGGCTGACTGAATGACTGACTGGCTGACTGATTGGCTGATTGAATGACTGACTGGCCGGACGGACTGACTGACATTGAATAATAAAAAATGTATTCTTTCTTTTACTTTTTTAAAATCCCTTAGTTACAATTCAAAAAAAGGAGCATTTAAGCTTTTTTAGCATTAAGCCGGATCCGTCGTTCTGAAATTAATTGCCCAGCCTTTGAAAAGAGTCTTTCGCAAGGGACTGATGTTGCGATGGTGCTTAACCTTTCTTGAGCAACAATGGCTAGGTTTGGCACCATGTAGCTACATTCTCGCCACCACTTCAGAGGGTCATCTGTGCGAAAAGGCCTATCCATTTCAAGGTACCTTTGCACTTACCCAATAGCCAGCTTCTTGAAGTACCCACTGGTTGATATTGAGCGGCTTCCCTGTCGAATTCAGCCCAAATATCATCATCGATGTTTGCATCCGCATTCGCTGGTGCTTGTGCCGAAATCGCTGCTGGGGATCAGGTCTTTGATGCAATTGGGCTGAAAACTTTTCAGCCACTAAGCCAATCACCTTTGCTTCACGTGGTCAGCATTTGCTTTATCCTTGAAAGGGATTTGTAGGTTGCTAATGCCAGAGTGCTGCTATTCTCCAAATTTGGCAACCTTGCTGAAAGCGACAAGTTTATTTTTTGAATAACGTTTTTTACACAATTTGTGTAAGGTTTTTTCGCAAAATTCTTGTAAACGATTTCGAGGCCATTCGCTAGGGGAATGCCGAGCGAGGCTGTGAGATATTTTTCCCCGGATATGTCTTTTGTTGTTCTCTCCATGGGTCTCAGAATTTGGCAAAGCTCTCGAACAACTACCCACTCATCAACTGATAAATAAAAGGTTGTTGCCATGTCAATCAAAGCCATTATTGCCTTTACTGCTTCCTTAACTACAAGAAACCTTTCTAGCATATAGATCGTAGAGTTCCAACGCGTGGACACGTCCTGAAGCAACTTCAATGGATTTGTTACTCCTTGCTTACGCTTGTAGTTTGGCAGTTGCGTTTCAACTTCGTTTAAAGTGTCCGACAATGTTTTTTTACCTTTGTTAAAACCCTCGTAGCTTCTGAATCCTTCAACACATCACTTACTATGAGGTTTATAGTGTGGGCAAAGCAGCCTAGATGTTTCCACTGCAAGACATGAAGGATAGCAGACTTAATGTTGTTCGCAATGTCGGACACTACAAGTAAAAGCTTATCCTTTAATTTCCAGGAATTAATAACTCTCTCTAACTCTGTTGCTAAATTTTGGGAGGTATAGTTAACAGGCTGTCGGACACTACAAGTAAAAGCTTATCCTTTAATTCCAGGAATTAATAACTCTCTCTAACTCTGTTGCTAAATTTTGGGAGGTATGGTTTACAGGCAGATTGCACAGTCCAAAAGTAATGAAGCCATTTGAAATTGTTCGTTTAGGAAATGTGCAGTGACTGCCATGTAACTCTCCATATTACACGATGTCCAGCAATCAGTGGTTATGCATACTTTTCTAGCCGTTTTTAAGACCTCCCGCGTTTCATTAACACACTGTTCGTACTTTGCTGGTATCAGTGCTCGTGAGATCATATGTCTGATCGGTAGCTCGTAACAAACTCCCTAAAAGCAGATTCCTCCACTATACGGAAAGGTTGGAAAGTTTCCGTAAAAATTTGGAGAAACTTTTCGTTTCCCCTTAGGTGTTACACGTCTTGGTAAAAAAGACGGCATATGGGATTGACGTGGCCGAGTGACAGAACGTACTGGTGGTGGAATTACATTTTCGGCAGGTATAATTGATGCATTTGATGTGGTTGGTAAAGGAGCTGCAGATGTTGAACTCATAACTACCATTTCAATGTCATCATTATTATCTACCATTACAACAGCGCTATTGTTGTTAGTAGGAGGTTCAGTCCGAGAATCCTGTAAAAAAATTATTTCTTATCTCAAACATTGTTTACAATAATAATATAATAACAATAACAATAATAATAATATAAATTTGTAATCTTAAATATAGCTTTTTAATTCTCCTCAACAACTAATGCCTAAAACTCTAGCCCCCATATTAATAAACAAAGCTAGCGGCGAGTTATCTTTAACTCGCGGAGCTAAACCACCAAGGAAGGTAGTTTAGCAAAGGATTAACTAGGACAAATAAATATACCTTCCTTGGTGGCAGAAATCTTACTCCTAATCCACGAGTTAAAGATAGCTTCGTTTATTAATATGGGGGTAGCTGACCAAAACTCTAGAAAATAATTAGTAGTAGAGAAATAAATAAAATATTTTGTAACAACTTCTTTCTCAAATATATACTCGAAATCAGACCTGTATAATTTAAGGTAAAGTACAAGTACAAGTACAATTCGTTGGTACTTAAAATTTTTAATTAAAATTTTCCTTTTGATTCCTTTTGTTTTCTTATATTTTTTTACAAAAGGAATTTTAAGTACTAAAGGAATTAAAAGTATTTGAAAAAGTATTTAAGTATAGTATTTAATTACTAAAGTAATGAATACAAATTTTTTAAATTCCTTTGTGGAATTTAAGTACAAGTACAATTCCTCGGTACTGGTACTTAAAATTTTCAAGTACAAGAACCGAGGAATTGTACTTGTACTTAAGTACCAAGGAATTGTACTTAAGTAGTACTTAAGTCACAATATATTTAATTACTTAACAGCTCTGCTCATAATATAAGGTAGGTACATAATAAGAAGAAAAGTATAGTCGTCAACCTAAAAATGCACCTGAAGAAGAAACAACTGAAATAAGTTCTGAAGATAGCAACAATGAAGAATACGATACCGGCAATGACACTGATTTTGACAACAGAGAAGAAGATTTTCAACAGCCAACCACAAGTCTCAGAACTCGTTCAGAATTGACAAAACCAAAAAAGTATGCCGATTTTGTTTTGGCAGCGGAAGGATTCGTGAATGCTTTAGAAAACCCTGAAAACTACCAAGAAGCAACAAGCAGCAGCAAACATTAACAAGAATGGAAGGACGCAATGGAAAATGAAATTGCATCACTCAAGGAAAACCAGACATGGAAACTAACAGATTTACCTAAAGGAGCGAAAGCTATACCGTGCAAGTGGGTTTACAACTTAAAGAAGAATCCTGACGGTAGTATCGACAAATACAAAGCCAGATAAAAAGGACTTAAATGTATTCATTACTGAACTTAAGCAAGAATTCAAAATTATCTCAAAGGAGGTTGTATATATTCTGGGGCTAGAAATTGAGATCAAGGACATGAACATTAAAATTAAACAGACAGCACATGCAAGAAGGATTCTGGAGAGATTTAACTTTTCTGAATGCAAGTCGATTTCAGCACCTATGATTAAGACAACAGAAACTTCTATAACAGAAAAGAACAAATCGGGAAAACAAAAATTTCCGTACAGACAAGCCTGTTGGTGCATTGATGTACCTTATGCTTGGTACAAGGCCAGATCGTGCCTACAGGGTGGGATTTCTGTCAAGAACACTCGAGAATCCAACAACTGCAGACATTACCCGAGTCAAGAGAGTGTTTCGATACATAGCAGGAACTTTGGAATATGCAATAACTTATATCGTCACGATGCAGAAAAAGCAATTCTCCAGTGCAATAGCGATGCAGACTTTGGGGGATGTATGAAAACAGGACGTTCAACTTCAGGAGGTGTCATTAAATTCGCTGGTGGTGCTATTTCTTGGCTCAGCCAAAGACAAGCGATGGTAGCTACATCGACAACAGAAGCAGAGATAGTAGCAGCAAATGAAGCAGCGAAGGAAGCCATTTGGTTAAAAAGATTAATCGGTGGCACTTTTCAACTCAAGAACATTCCTTTAATACAAGTTGATAATTCTGCAGCAGTTAGACTTTCGCAAAACCCAGAATTCCACCGAAGAACCAAACATATCGCCATCAAGCATTTCTTTATAAAAGAGAAAGTTATTGAAGGACAGATTATGGTTCAACAGATTTCAACCGAAGATCAACTGGCAGATGTAATGACTAAGCCATTACCAAGTCCACGTCTTAAGATGCCATGTAAGCAAATGGGACTCGATATTTGAAATTAGTTGCGTTGTTATATGTTAAATTTAACTTTCAAGTAACAAGGGAAAGTGTTGAAGTTAAGCATAATTGTTGCATTCAAGTTGAGCTTTTGACAACACTGTTATTTATTTATACTTAGGAAGTTTGTAATTTTCTATAACTAAAAAATTATTTTCTATTTTTCATTCCATATTAAACTTTTGTCGAGAACGAAACTAAATCTTTTTAATAAATTTTGTTTATTATTCATTTATATAAAATCCAGACTTTTAATAAATGCAATAATATTTATGGCAAAATATTTGTAACAGTAAATATTGACCCATTATCTATTATAAAAAGTCAAGAAACAAACAAAACAAGCACTGTTGTTTTTTCATTTTTGTCGTATAGGCGAAACCACTGTTAATATATTTGCAACGAATTCATACAAATCAGAAAATAGGTATTCATTCAGACTATTTTTAATACTGTCCACTTTAAACCAAAATATTTCAATACTTTCGATTTCGAAAATTGTTTTGAAATCTGTGTGGAACGACTTTGATTCGAGAAATTTATATTGTTCGATAACCTTTTCAGGATTATTGGTAAAATTATTAAAAACTGAAACTTGTTGAAAATATGTTAACTCTTGGTTTGGTTTGATAATTTTTGGGTCTAAATGCCTCAAAATAGAAAGTTTTTCATCTTTAATGTCAAATCTTTTAAATAGTTCGTCACCAAGCATTTGATAATAGTTAAGAATAGTTTTTTTAACTTCAACAATTTCATTTTCTATTAATTTTTCATTGATAACACGATTTTCGGCTTCAGAACCAATATAGATACTGTAATTTGTTTTATCAAATTTTCATTTTTGTAATCTATTTCCAAAACGCTTTTGCCAACCATAAATTCCTTTAAAATAAAGTTTTGAAAAATATTCATTAAAATGTCTTCAATTGAGGAACACACATAAACAATTTGAGAAGACTCTATTTGGAAAAGTTTCTTCAGTCTATTTATTATACCAATAATATTTTTAAGAAATTTTAAACGAATTAAATTTAAAGCATTTAAGTTTTCTAATATAAAACCTATTTAAGAAATACTGTTATATATATGTTATAATAATGGGCTCGCTCTTCTACCTTTGCCACTAAAAAAAGTGTTGTAAGACTGTCCAAGAATTCGACAGATGACAGCTTTAAATGAAGGCCACCTCGTTGCACCTAGTTTCAATAATTTGTGCTCCTGAACATCAAAAAGTTTTTGTAGTTCTTTGAACTGATTGTTCCTTTTTGCACTTAATTTAAAGAAACTAAAAATGGTTCGACGAAGTTCCTCGATATTTCTCGGCAAAATCTTGGCCGTTGATTCGTTGACTAGAGCTCAACTATGTTTTCCAATCATAGTAGAAGCATTATCCGATGTTAAACCAGTGGAATACTTCTAGGGTTTGGGTAAGCTTATCGAAAATTGCAACCCCTGTACCGTTGATTATTTCTACAAGTCGAAAAAATAATCATTTGTGTTGCCTTTGGATCTATCAAATTATCGGTGGATATATCGGTTGTTTCATCTAAAGACATTTGACCGCATTTTATCGGCCACAATTTTCTTTCCTTCACATCCAAGAAAGTTCGATATTTGTTTCGACTTTGTTCGGCCCCACTTAACCTTAAAAATTTAAAAAGACAACGTCATGTAAAAAGAAACTTTTAAATTGTCCACCTTAAATTTAAATTAGTTAAATTTTGATGAATTAAAATATGTTTATTTTTGTAGAAAAAAGTTAACTCTAGTTAGAAGATAGGACTAGGTATCCACAGTCATATTAATGCACAGCACTACATATCGAACGAAAAACACATTCTGATGAATAAATTATTTCGCAAGAAATAAGGTGATTTTTGGTCAATCAATCATATTTTTTCGCATTCTCCAAACTGTTCAATATGGTCGTAAAAATTCATTCATCATCACAAACTGTTTCTTCTATATCATTTAAGTACCGAAGTACTTCCACTTTTGCTTTTTTTCCTCGAAAACCTTTTTTTTTTTTTTTTTTTTACAAGCGATCGGCAAAACAACTCGTCTTTGTCTGAATCAGGATCTGGAGGTGGGACAGCAACCCGAGCTGATTTGTTGAGAAACACCTGAACCGATTTCAGGGTAGATACGAGTAGAAATGTTGACTCCATGGTTTCTATGCTTTTTCTTTTCTCTGCCGAACTCGATATCGTGGGTAGTTCCTCCGATACTTCTTGGCTTGGATAAGGACCCAGAAAACTGTCTTCATCCAACTGACTAAAAATCGCTCGCCTGTGAATCTTGATTTTCTGATGGTAAATTAATATTGCTTTTTTGTGCTGAAAAGATGGATGAAAATGTAGGTATTTAGAGTGAGTTTACCTGAATAATGTAATTACTTTCTTGGCTTCATAATATGGTCCCTCATAAATGCCATTTGTTCCCGGTACTTTCCACCCGCAGTCCTGTTCCTCGGCCGGCCGGCGCCCTGTCCAGATTTTGTTTTTTTGCTCATATCTCTGGAGCAGGTGTCCCTAAGACCTTTCCACTTTTTTTTTTTGCACAGATCAACAGAAATTTATTTAATTTTTTATTAACAAAGCTTACACATAATAATGAGGACAATAATAGTCTTGGAAATTTTGATAAAAGTTCGGAAAATTATATATAGGGTTTTTGTTTCTGAATCAGCTTTTTAAAGGTGTTATGAATTTTTGAGGAAAGATCCCCATCGGTCCTAGCTTCGGGTCTATTAAAAAGATGGTTTCAAAGGTCACGAAGCATGGTATTTCGCTGATTTTGATTTAATAATCAAACAAAAATCGTCGATTAATGAAGCATGGCGTAAATATTTCAATTTATCTCATGAAATTCCACTGGTGACATCCAATTGAAGTTGGGGAATATAAAATAGAATACGTCCAGGTTAGCAGTTAAACACTATATCCACTGTGCTATTGCCGCATATATCCGTTTCAAGTTTTCATGTTTTTTTTTCAGCTTTTTCCTCAATTTCAAGGCCAAATATGGTCTTTTATTTATTTGTTTATTTATTTATTTACCATCAAGCAGACTATATAAAACAAATTTTGTAATATATACTTTTAAAGATATCCTCGCTTTGAGAGAGAAGTGCCTTCACCTGATTAGTCCATATTTTCCCTGGCTGTCATCGGGTTTAAGCTTCAGCGCTGGTGATGATCACGGCTTACCATATGATGGTGTGCCAACTACAGTTCTATTTATCAATTTCTTCTGTTAATTGTTTATGAGAAGTTGTGAATACAAAACTGCATGTTTGACTCCTGATATATAATACATTTATGTGAGCAACGCTTGTGTCCTATTTCGCTTTTATAAGAACATCTTATATCATTCCGACCCATATTTTTTCCGCTTTCGGTGCTTTTCAAATTCTTTTCCGAAAACTTGAATATCACGTTCTTCGTTCTTTTGCCTAAACTGAAATTGATTTGTTTCGATTAAATAAAAACTACTTCTTAATTTTCGTTTTAACTTTTTAATAAAAAAACACGGAAACTTATTTAATTTAACTTAGGGCCAGATAATCATCTTTAATCCATGATTACTGGACTTGGGAATTGATATTTTTTTTTATCGAAAGTGTGTTTTTCAAATTTTTGATATCGTTAATCGAACGGCGCGATTGAACACTTTCACTTTTAATGAATTTTTTCTTAGTTAATGTTCATTTTTAAGTTTTGGCTGATGTACACTGTTTAGATGCTTTATTTCCTCTATTTGAATTCAATACACATCCCGGTTGTGTTAAATTTATTATTTGATTTGATTACTGTTCACTCTATTTCAATGTGGAGTTTGTTTTGAGTTAATTTTGATCACTTTTTTCGTCTTCTACCTTCCAAAAATTGTTTCGTTCTTTATCCATCGTATCTTCGTGCCACGATCCGTGGTCATTTTCTTTAGAAACTTGAAATTGAAACATTTAATGCTTTAATGGTTAATTAATACCTTAGCTACTTTGGCAGTTATCATCAAATGATGCTTGTCCATTTCCAAATAAAGCCTTGCACAAATTATCAGATAATTCACTTTCACTAACCAAATTATTATAGAACTACATTGAAAAAAATATCTTTTGTTTTCTTTGATTTAATTTGTATTTGCTTTTGGGTTGAACACTTTTAGTTTTTTTTTTTTTTTCTAAATTGTTTTAAACTTCCCTCGCCCGCTCCAAACGATTATTGAGGATCGCGTAAAGGTCATTCTTGCCATGCGTCGTGGACTTCGTATATTTTTTGTTACTAAGGAGTTCGTCAGTTAAAGTAGTTTTATTTTTGCCATAAAAAGCTTTGACAAAAATGTGTCTACTGCAAGTATTTCCTTTATTATTCCTGGTGCTGAAAAATTATTGTGAATTAGCTTTTCTATGTTTTCTCTTAATGTAAACGCTCACACTCAATTATTAGCATTAGACCATTATCATGAATTCAATTGCCCATCTATTCTTTATACCAATTGTAAGTTGCGAAAAAATTCTGGAACAGAACACTTAACTTTTAATTAAAACTCCTAACACTTGGGGTTGACTTATTTTTATCTTTAAAAAGGAACAACTTCTGCTCCAAACTGTATGGCTTGAACGTGATAAATTTAATTTTGAACATTAAAGTAATTCGCTGACGTTGTATCGCATCCGCTGAAGGCGTGAAGTTTTTTCTGGCTTCCTGTGCCTTCTTCTCTCAATTGACCTGTTAAAAAAACAGCATGCTCTGTTATTGCTGAGCCATGGATCAAATCTTAATGGATTTTTGAGTTCATTGAGAACCTTCCAATTTATATGTATTTTTCCTCTATAATTTTTGCCCGTATTCTTCGGCAATGAGAGAAATTATCTCGGGTTGTCGTCAGCTTCTTTACTGATTGATAAACTGTGCGTCAGTCTCAAGCTTTTAAATGATTTTACAAGAGTAGAGTTGAACTATTGGGCAATACACCACTGTTTCGAAACCAACAAAAAAAAACTTAAATGGTGAAATGCAGTAAACAGCACCCTATATGAAAACATAAATTATTAACATGCAATAATTAGAACAGTTATTATGTTCACTCAATTTAGTACTCATTTTCTCTTATGCTTAATTATTAAACTCATTATTAAACTCAATCATTTTAACAGCAATCGCTTGTAATTTGTAAGGTAATTGTCATTCAAACGTTGAGCAGTAAAGACCCTTTTTTCCTTATCCTAAATTTAAACAATTATATTTTTTGGTACAGTCACACAGTTATAATGGGTGATTTTTTAAGAGGTTTAGAAGAGAAAAAACACAAAAAAATCCAAAAAAATGAATGAAATATTTATTTGAATCGATAGTTTGAACCTTGCAATTTAATGTTTAAAGATAATTTCATGCAAATGTTGACCGCGGCTGCGTCTCAGGTAGCCCATCCGCTGAGTCCAATTTTGGCATACTCTTTCACACATATCGGCCGGTATCTCACGAATGAATGCATGGATGTTGGCTTCCAGTGCGTCAATCGAAGCGGGCTTGTCCCTATAGACATTAGCCTTGACATACCCCCACAAAAAATAGTCTAATGGTGTCAAATCGCACGATCTAGGCGGCCAATTGACCGGCCCGAAACGTGAAATTAACTGTTCACCAAACTCGCCTCGCAATTGCGCCATTGTTTCGCGTGCTGTGTGGCATGTGGCACCGTCTTGTTGAAACCACATATCATGCAAGTCACGAACTTCCATTTCGGGCAAAAAAAAGTTTGTTATCATCGCTCGGTAGCGTTCACCATTGACAGTAACGCTGCGATTCGCATCATCTTTGAAGAAATATGGCCCAATAATGCCGCCGGCCCATAAACCGCACCAAACAGTGGCTTTTTCGGGATGCATTGGTAGCTGTTGTAATGCTGATCTTCACTCCAAATGCGGCAATTTTGCTTATTTACGCACCCATTCAACCAAAAATGAGCCTCATCGCTGAACACAATTTTTCGATCAAAAAGCGGATCCTCGGCCAGCTTTCCAAGAGCCCTGGCTTTAGTTCTTGCACATTAAAGTAAAATACATTTGAACAGTTAAACATTGTAATTAAATAAAAATCAAACACATTGTTTTATACATTCATACACAATTACACAGTTAATTAATACAAATTCAACAACCAGTTAACTAATTGTATTGATAAAAGACATAACACATAACCTTCCCAACTCCTAAGATCACACAAGCACTCTTAGTAGCAACAATTCAATCTAAGCTTATGTGGTGGGTTCCTTAGTGACGACACAAGTGAATGGGAAATCCTCCCTAGATTTCTCAAATTTCAAAAAGAATTACTGTCCGGTGTTTTGGGCCCATTGAATCAAAGTGTCAAATTGACTTTCATTTGAGAAAGCATGAGTATTATTATTATTATTTTTTTTTTGCAGAGAAATTCAAAAATTACAACATTATCGTTTTGTTTTTGAATTGGGGCAGCAGCCATTTGAGAAGTAAATACGCTGTATCTCTTCTTAATTCTTGATCACGATTCGGCTAAAGCGATTTTCTTATTCAAGATCGAGTGACGAAAATAGCGCCTTGATAGCTTTCTTATCGATAGAATATTCACTCAGTTGTGTTCTTTTAATTCACAAAGCAGACAAATCTTGGGAATTGAAATTTTATTGTACAGTTTGTGTTAGGCACGTTCCTGGCCAACGGAGTGATGGCTACCAAAAAAAAAATCCTTGCTTTGACAATTCCAAAGGCGACAGCAAAAAAGCAACGATGATACGAAAAGGTACTGCCGCAACAGTACACAGCAATAAAATACTCCCTTTTGCGATGAATGAAAATTCCTTTTTATTTTTTAAGTTTTATTTAACTAGATATAATAGGATACTTTTTATTTAGTTTGTAAGTTAATTTTAAGATCAAAATGAAAGTTGCCGAATGGGTCAAGTGACATATTAAGAATGAGAATAAAAAAGGAAGGGCTCACAAGGTGGGTGTACCAACGTGAAGTTGGTTAGGTTCCACCAGCTGAAAACACAGCCCACAACCCAGTATTTAGATAATACCGGGTTTTGGGGTGCGTTCAGATGGTGCAACCGTCGAACACCACCTTGTAGAACTGTTTATGCGCACTGCTAGTATTGGCCCTCCGCGCAGAGTCCTTGCAACGCCGACTTCCGCGAAAAAGCACAACCGGTTGCAATACGCATGAACAGTTTGCGTCGAACTTAGGCTCATAAAGAGGAGAATTCAAGGTGCATCAGATCTTCCGTAGATGTTTACTGCTGAATTTGTTGAAAATGTTTGCTACCTAGGCAAAGATAATACTTTCCTTTCAAGTGTCAGTGCTTGGAGTAGCTGCCGTTTTCTCTTTCTAGAGTTTGCAGATTTAGTCTCGAGTCCTTGAGGCATGATAGCACCTGACCTTTCCCCTATAGATATTTTTCTCTAACTGACTCAAGTTGAATCAACAATGATTGGATGTTGTTTTTTTTGTTGTTTTAACTTATTTCTTAAATATGTCTGAAATATAATCATGACCCATCAAGGCACAACCCATCTTAATTCAATCGGTGCATCGTCCTCTCAAGTCTTCACAGGGATATCCGCTCCACATCTGAATATTAAAAACTGGTTTGACTCCTGTCCTCTGTATTCATAGGGCATGGTTTCCATCCAAACTCTCATTTTGCTTTGTAATTTGTCCGCTGCAGTGCCACAACTCTTCATTATTCATCCGCTAATATTTTATATCTCTCCAATACGGTTCTCTTCTCCTTTCTCAAAATCAATTATAAAGACTTCGGCTGCATAGTTTCCATACCTTGCGCCTCGCGAATAAGACTCAAGGCTCAGAGATGGTTTTTTTCCAGCTTGTTTGGAAGTAAACAGTAAATGCAGGGCAGGACCTGGTTGTTTAATGAGGCATGAATGACCCAGAGCTGGTGGAACATCTCCGGGCACACCTTAAATGTCCCATCTAACAACAAGGTCCTACTACGTTATAACCTTTCCCAGTCCGATGCAGAACCGAATATAATTATTCGGTCTCTCTCCCCTATGTCTGTGTCAGCCAGCAAAAAATTTTCTGGCACTGCCATCTTGGTGAATAACAGGTCAGCGGGGATCTCAATATCGGACCGGGTGTGCGGAATAGCGAATGTCTGATGCCGAAGCTTTCTTTCCCTTGACACTGCTTTTCGCAAAGACTAAAAGTCTGGAGCACGGACCAAAGAAGGTGCCGAATTACATAAATTTTTTATACAGTCTTTATATGCTGCTTTCTCCTCTTCTTCAAATTCAACTCCTTGCAAAAGAGGTGTTGCTTCCGCATCCTTGTAACCGCAATATTCTGCTGAAACAAACTGCTGGAAAATGATCTTCTTTAGATTTCTTATTCTTATTTAATTATATCTTAGCTGAAGGGTTTCTTTCACAATACCTCCTATCGGACCGGACAAAAGAGATATTTAGCGACACCTGTCTTAAGATGTGCTAGAGGGTGATAAGTCGGCGCTTTTTGGTATGCTTAAATTTGACCAATTCCTAATAGCGTTTGTTTTTATCATTTAAAGCAAGGTGGGATTTTCATACCACTGCTGGATTTTCACTAAGATATCCAGTCCCTTGCACTTTTCATTGCATCCAGTGTGTCCGTGGAGTCAGTTTCTTGTAAGGCTTCCTAGAGTATAGATAGCTGTCCTGTATTCAGATTATCGAAGAGATCCATTCATTCTTTTGATGAATTTCGCTGTTGACTCATCAAATTACTTTTCTTCGTCGCACAGTAGCGCATATTGACTTTTTTTGTTGCAAAAATCATAGCTCCTAAAAACATAAAGATATCGAGATGATTTTTTTTTCAGCTTGAAGGAAAATTCCAAAGCTATAAATTTTGTAAATTCTAAGAAAAAATATTTACAGGGTAGGGTGTTCCACAATTTTCTGCTGAAATACAACTTTCTCCCAATAGGAAAAGTACTTAATATTTTACATCAATAAATGTCAATAGCAAATAACTGAAGTAAGAACAGGGTGCCTTAAAGTCAAACAAAGTCACAGTGGTTCATAAAAGTAAGCAAACAATAAATGTTTTCAATATTTTTGCATGTGTACCAAAAGCCTTTTTTATTATTTTACTGAGCATTATTGAAAATATACTAGTTCAGTGGTACGTTTTAAGTCAAGGTATAAAGATAGTGTGTAAAGTGCTATAAAATAATAAATTTAAGCAAAATGCTTTACAGGGTGTTCCATAATTTCATATTAAAAAAAAAAACATTTTTTTCCAAAAAGGTAAAAGTAGTAGTTTACTTTAGAATAAAACTCAAATGTTGATGTGAAAGAGTTGACAAAAAAAAAAAAGAACCGTTTAAATTTTGTTTGTGTTGCAAATAGATTTTTTATTTTAGATGCACATCAACATAACAAATTATTTCAATAATATATTTCAAGTTTAACAGTGGAGAATAAATAAATTAATAAGTTTTAATAAATAAAAAAAAACGAAAAACTAAATTTCTTGGAAACTTTCGTCAAAGCCCGATGTAATTTTTTAATAAACTTATCATTTCTGGAGAGTATCGTGTTTTAAGGTCTTTTTCAGTTCTGATATGCCTTAACGAAAAAATTAGACGGTCCGATGAGGCATGTTAAATAGGTCTTCATTCTGTCGCATCCTTGAAACATTACACGTATTTTGGTACCTATATTTTTTGTAGTCTTTATTTTTGGATTCCTGAGCCTCTTCTGACAGTTCTCCGATTGGTAACGACTGATACTCGATTATACTGTGGCCATGAGCCAACATTTTATGAAAAGTAGGTGTAAGTTGCTTTTCGGGATACTTTTCTTTCAATACATTGCATTGAACCGTCAACATTTTCTCTGCAGTTTAGAACGCTAAGTATCACTTGAAGCCTTTTTATCACCTCCATATTGACTCCAGTTCTACGAGCTGTTCATCTGGTTCTGCGAAAATCTTCTTGATGTATTTCCACGTTAGTGTTTCCAAATCCTTGTTTTGAATTCCAGGGATCTGATTCTGGCATGTAATGGAGATATTCCATATTCGTAATTATGCTCATCATTTGTTGACTAGCCATACTTACATATGTCCTAATTCTTTATATTTGAGGTAGTCAAAAAATGACCGGAGGACCATAAAATATTTATTATATGTAGTTAAGAATACATTTTTACATGTAAACATAATGTTGTTATGACCACTTTTATTTTTAAGGACATAATAAGAAATAAGAAAAAATTCCATTTCAGAAATAATTAATTTATTAATAATTTAATTAATAAATTACCTTCTTTAATAAAATCTCTATAAATCGCAAATAGGCAAAAACTGGCAGCTGATTTTCTTATTAAATGCTTCAGAAATACTCAAAGATTTAATTTCCGTTGAGTTTAGATCGAGGACTCTTGAGGGTTTTTTTATAACTCAACTTAAAGTCAAAAGCAGTTCTCCGAAAATCTTTAAATTTTGGAATACAAAAAACAAAAAATTACATCGTAATTGTAATATAAAAGGTCCTTTTTCAAGCACAAATAAAAAAAATATAATTTTGAAACTAGGTTTTTAGATTTTAACGCCGAATCTCTGAAAATTTTCATAAAAAAATATTTTTTCTTTGATTTTAAAAGATAAGGAAACTTTAAATACCTGTATCATTCGAATCCTTCGACCGATTTTAAAATTTCTTTCAGCTTTTGAAGCTTTCAATATTCCCAAATCTAGTAAATAAATTAGTTTTGGATTTTAAGCACACACGAAAATTGAATTTTGCAAGCACTTTTGCAAAAAGACGCCACAGTGCGTCGGTCTTGAAACAGTCTCTACCAGTGTTGGGACCTCGAGGAAGGCAAAGAGTGGTAGAAAGGTTGTCAAAAAAGTGGTAGAAAAGTGGTAGAAATTAAAAGCCATTTTTATGTCACAAATCGTATACCTATTCAATAACTTTATTTAAAATAATTTAAATACAAAAATAAAATAAATAATATTTCAGTTCTTTATGTTTCAAAGATCACATTTCTTATATCTGGAAACAAGTCATATACATACGAGTACATACACAATTTCATTTTAGACTCGTTCCAAACCAAAAACTTAAATCTATAACAGCCGTTTCTAATAATTAATAATAATTAAAAAAATTAGTTAATACTTCAAAAATAACAATTATTTTTGTTTATATAAACCGCCAGAAAAACTAAATCTTGAAGCATATTTTACTAATGCTTCTGGAGGATTAAAATTTTGATCATTGAATAAAATTTCCCTTGCAGCTAAAATGTTGTGAACAGTTGTTGTTTCCAATTTGTTTCTTTTTTCATTTTTTATATTTTTTAAATCGGAAAATTTACGTTCGGCAGCAGCACTGCTATGCGGTAAGCAACAAAGCTCCAACATATATGAGGAAATGTTTTCAAACAATAAATTGTTCATACCATCTTTTAAATTTTGTATCATACGCCATTGTGAAACAATATCATCAGTTTTAAACATTTGGAGTAAATGATTTTCTCCAATAAGTTTTCTCCACTCAGTATTTATCAATTCTAGGTTCGTTATATTTGGTGAAAAATGTATCGTCAGACCTAAAACTGATGGCATTGTTCCACCAATGACGTTTTTTGGATTCAAATATTTTAATAATTTTAACTTATCGTTTGAAAAGTTAAATCTTTCTCCAATTTGAAAACATAATTCAACATAATAGCTACACATCATTTTTCTTAATTCCATTAGTTTTTGTTCATCAGTGTCATTTTCTGCGGAGTACATTTCAAAGTGAAGACCAAAATACATTTGAGAATATGGAAAATAGTTTTCAGGGTTTCTTACATTTGTTTTTATATTAACATTTTCTGACTTAACAAAATTTTTCATTATATTTAGTTTTAAATTATTCACACTTTCGATTAAAAAGTGTATTTTCGTGTTCTCAGATTGAAATATTCTGTTTAACTCATTTATAATTTTCAGATTTATTGACAAAAAATTCAAAATAACTAAATTGTCTTTATTTTTTAAAAAATCAAAAATTAGTGAAGCTTTGGAAGTAGGTTCTTCAAATGAGTGCAGTATAAAAAAAATCAAACAAAGGATTCCACTGCTCTATGATTCTGTTTATGACCATTTCCAACGAAAGCCAACGAGTTTGACAAACCTTCAAAATTTGATGCTCATTATAACCCCAAGTGCTTTTTGGAAATTAATGAAATCTTTTTGTTTTTTCGAGCTGTGGCAAAAATAGAAATATATGTCCTTTAATGATTTTTCTATTTGCCCAGGTATACATTTAGCAGCATAAGCGGAGCACAAACTTAAATTATGACATGTACATCCAATCGTTAAAATATTCGGATTAATATTTTTTAAACGTGAGGCAACACCGCTTAATGAACCCGTCATAACAGCAGCGTTGTCTGAAGCAAATCCAATCATATTTTGAATTGGAATATTAAAAAGTTTCAAAGTTTCTACAATTTTATTGTAGATTGATTCAGCTGTTGAGTTCTCTAGCTCAAACAACCCAAAAAATTTATCTTTTATTGCTCCCTCAACTGAATCAAAATACCTCACAAGGACAACAAGACATTTTTTTGATGAAATATCTGTGCTTTCATCAATTATCATACTATATTTTTTGGTTCTTAAGTCTTTTGCAATGTCTTCCAAGGCATATGGACCTAATATGGTGTTTATCATAGATGTTGCTTTCTTTCGACCACACCTGATCCGATCCACTGTATTTGTTTCTTGAAGAAATATATTAATCAGAGCGGGTAATGAATCCATTTGACTCAGTGACATATTATATTTTACGCAGTATAAAGTTAACCTTAGATCTCCTTTTAGTTTATTATTTTTTGTTAGATTCTTACCATAACATTGACTAATCGTTCTTGTTTTTTGGAGCTGTTCATGCTTGAGAATATGGCATTTTCTTCTTTCATGCCGTTCGAGTAATGCTTTGCAATTAACGAGCTGCTTACAGCATGCTCTGCAAAAAGCACCGCCGTTTTGCTCCCTCAACCATGAAAATTCTTTCTCCCAGCTAGCTTTGTATTTCTGTATATACTTTTTTTTCTTGTTTTCTTGATTTTCTTGGACACTGTTCAAAATATTTGAATCCTGTCATAATTTTAATAATCTTAAATCTAATTTAAACTACTTACCCAGACTCATTTTCATTTCTTGATCCTGAATCTGAATCTGACGAGTGCGACGATGACGACGAGGACGATGATGATGAAGAAGAAGATTTTGATTCTGGTGACAGTGATATTCTAACAGATTGTTTTTGAGGTAGAGTTCTAGTGCTGGTACTAAATTTAGGAAGTAATAGTAAAAACTAATAAGCAAGCATGCTTTAAAGATTAAAATAATTGAATTTATGTATTTACATTTTCGGTGATAGATTTGATGAAGATGTTGATGGTGTCGATGGTGGTGTTGTTACAGGTTGTGGTTGGGGCGGATTCCTATTATTTGCACTATAATAAACGAGGAAATAGAAAACAAAACAATAAGCTTGTAGATTAAACAATTGAATTTACTTACGTTTTTGGTTTGGGAATCAAAAATCTACGCATGTTTAGATATACAATTTTTGTTATTATCTAGCCAAAAGCCAACACCGAAATCCTAAACATTTAATTTAAACTTTCAAAGTCCAAAGAAAATAATTTAATGTAAATAGTTGAAAAATCAAATGAAACTTCTTCGTTATTAATACTCTATGGTAAAAGTAAACAATCTATTTTTATATTTTAGAGAGATCAGAAAACAGTCAAATCACAGATCACAGAACACCAACACAGAGACAAATAACTGAGACTGAGGTGAAAAAGTACTTGGGTGAAATCATATCGATTTAGTTGGATATTTCAGGTGTGGTTGAGGTCGTATGGTGTTATTGGTGTATGGTAAAGTAAAAAGATAGACGAAAGGAGAGTTGCAAAAAGTGGTACAATTAGACTTTTAGGTGGTAGATTTTCATGAACACCAAAAAGTAGTAGAAATACCACTTAAGTGGTAGAAGTCCCAACACTGGTCTCTACTACTTAATGAATATAGGATTCCTGAGTAGACATTGACCTTTAATTTTTCAAACGGACCTGGTCAGATACCTAGTTAACTGGAAAGAAACTTGAAAGCGGCTTTTCGAGTCATTATCATAAATTTTCTCGAAGTTCCTCCAATTGACAATTTCATCCCAAATGCAAATTGTATGTTTGAAAAGCATGTTTCGCACCTTTTGGACATGTGTGGATAATCATAGGTTAAGAATACTCAAAGGTTTTCTATTTCCACATAGTTTTTCAACAATTGTATGCTGCTTCCCTGCTGGTTGCAACAAATACGATGGTCTCTTTCATTTGCTGTCAAAATCTCTCAATGCAAACGCCGTTTCTTTTAATCCGAATTCTTCAAAGTCCTTCTATCCGTACATTATTTCATCGTATGTATGGATACACTATGTGGTACTCAAATTCTTCCTTGACGTGATTCAAATAGCAGAAAATATTTTGTATCCATCAGTCATACCATACCTTTTACTTTATCGGTTCGCAAATCCTTCATCCTAGTGCCTAATCCCGTTGGTAGAGGTACTTCAAAATGCCATCGCTAAATCGTGCTTATCGATTACAGTTTAAAACAGGAACTTATCATAAAATTGGAGAACGCAGATGGCCATCAGGATGCTTTCGACCTATGAAAGAGTTGCGCTGCAATAAAAATCGGCAACTCTTCCGAAAAATCCGCCATATGAGTCTCAGCTCATTTTTTTAATTTGTATTCCGCGTCCCACGCTTTCATTTTTCTTTAAGTGTAACAAAAAGTTTCCTTCCTATCATAAGTTTCACCTGGGCTCAGATCGTGTAATTTTAATACGATTGTTCGATTGAACGTTCGTCGTCTTGACGATAGCTGTCTACACACATATCATCATAATATTATTTCTGTTGTCAAACTCCTTTTTTCTCAGTTATGAAATAAAATCCACTAAAATAGGTATCACTGAATAGGAATTTACAAATACTCATTACATTTACAAAAACTTTACCACACTATTTTCTATAAATTTTAGAAATTTCAAATAGTTCAATAAATGAAAATTTTGACATAAAGAATAGCTCCCATTGAATGAGTGAAAGAGAAAAATATGTACTACTTCTGTAATTTAAAATTCTCTTTATTTTTTCGTTACACCTTGACTGTGTAGGGGAGAATCATTCTTTAGTAACACCATGTATGAGTGAAAGAAACATATTTATTAATTCTTTAAATTAAAATCTTAAAAGAAATAGAGGAACGGCCACAACGAGGAAAAAGTGAGGCTTTTTTTCAAAATAGCGTGAGTTACACAAACACAAAAATGCATTCACACAGGTCGGAATGCAGTGAGATAGATAGCTAAATGCTGGGGCCCCCAAACAATTTTGTAGCAATACTTCATTGAAAAAAAAAAAAAAAAAATGTTCTGCGGTGCTGCGTTTAATCCTGTAAAAACACCATGTGGAATATGAGACACAATCAGCCCGTGATAAGTTTTAAATTACCCCGTATAAATCTTACTCCATCTGACCAACTATGCCTTTCTACATGATTAGGAAGCAGTTCCTACTGAAAGTTGCTTTTGCAATGACTATCAACAAGTCTCAAGGATAATCATTTGAAAGAGCTGGATTATAGCTACCAAATGCAGTTTTTACTCATGGACAGGTGTACGTAGCATTTTCAAGAGACAACAAATCAAACAACATATACATATGTATCTATTAAAGAAAATGGACAAAAAAAAAACTCAAAAAGATTTCATTCTTACATCAAATATTTTATTTCTTTATTTTATTTATTGTTCCAACATTCTATTTGAAAATTGAAAATGTTGTTGAATGTGCGAAATTTTCGCACGGGTCTTCTGGTTTTTTTTTATTGTTTGTTTTCTTTTAAGTTTTTGTTATGTCTTCTCGCTTCTAGAATGATCAGTCCGATCAGCAAGAATTTAGTAATTGCTTCTTCATGTTCTGTTGAGCAGCACGATGTTGATATCCCCAGAGTCATTTTGTTTCATTTATTTTCGCGTTTCCGCAATCCTTTTTAAAGAATACTGACATTTTTGTCGAAAATGATCGATTGAACTTGCCAGTTTCCCATACTCCGAAGAAGTAATTTGCTCTCAATTAAACCAACAAAGGTTATTTCCTTACATTGTCATTCTCGTCGATTTTAAACCTGAGCAAACCTCACAATTCAGCCTCATTAGTTTTTCTGTTGCAAATCCCGCGTAGTAGTTGCTAGATAAAGCTTCTTTCTCAATTCGTTCCAAAAGTTCGATGAAGACTTCATCGCTCTCGTTTTGCTCACATGTACACAGTATGCTGCTTTCTCGTCTTCTTCAAATTCAGCTCCTTGCAAAAGAGATGTTGCTCCAGCATCCTTGCAACGACAATATTCTGCTGAAACAACCGCTGGAAAATGATTTTCTTTAGATTTTTAATGAATCTCCAAGCTGAAGGGTTTCTTTCATAAGACCCTCTATCGGACCGGACAATAGAAAAGAGATGTTTAGCGACATCTGTATTAAAATGGTGCTAGAGGGTGATAAGTCGTCGCTAGCCCAATTCCTAAAAGTGTTTGTTTTAATACTTTAAAGCAAGGCGGGATTTTCATAGCACGGCTGGACTCCTCCCACGCATATATTCGGCCTCTTTCACTTTTAAATGCTCTCAGAGTGTGTGTCAGTTGAGTCCGATATGAGTTTTTTTTTGTTCGGGTTCCTACCTAGAATATAGCTGTCCTGTATTCAGATTATCGAAAAGATCATTCGTTCTCTTGATGATTTTTTTTTTTTTTTTTTTTTTTTTTTTTTTTTTTTTTTTTTTTTTTTTTTTTTTTTTTTTGTTATTCCTGATATTAATGAGAATTGGTATACCTTTTGAACAATAAAATAATAAAATACAGAATACGAGTAAATATCATTTATATAAAACAAATAGATAAAAGAAAGAAAAGAAACAAAGGAACAATAAAAACATAATACTTGAAATATTAACATAATGGATAATAACTAAAATGGCTTCAAAAATAAGGTTTGATGAAAATTGTATAACTCGATACTGACGAAATTCAGTAAACAAAAAGGTTATTCAATAAAATAATAAAATAATAATAATATATATTTTAATGTAAATAAAAACAAAAATTTGTGAATAAAAACAAATTTAAATTTCAAATAAGTAAGAATTTTTCTTAAAAATTTATTATTGGAATTAGGTATACTTGAATAAATAAAATAAAAAGAACTGTATAATTGGGTTGAACAACTTTAAATTTCGGTTCTTAATGTTCTTAATAGATTGTGGAATGACATTTTCACCCATTCACCGATAGTGCCTTCTCTTGTTTCTTGTATAGCATTAATAGCAGATTTCAGCTGCTTGATCTCGTCTGGCAAGAAGACAAAGTTTCTGTCCTGAAAGGCTGTTATCCAGTCAATTGGTTCCTTGCATTTCAATTGTAGATTGCTGCTAGCCTCAGGATCTGCCTGCATTCTTTTAGCACGTTTTTCTCTTTATTTTTTAGATAACTAACAGCTGTTCCAAACATGATGTTCTTGTCTAAATTTCTCTTGTTTGCTAAATATGTTATAGCAGTGTTTACAGCGATAAGTGGAGAGGGAATTGATGGATCTTGTGGCAGCTATCAAGCATCCAACTGCATGCACAAGCAAATGGATGTTCGGATTTGAAGCTGCAGAGTAAGGACTTCTTGATGATAATTTCATAGAAATCAAATATGGAAAGAATGAGTGATTGACTGACATCTCTTCTCCTTCTTTAAAAATGGTTTTGAATTCATTTCTTAAAACTGGTGAAAAAAACACCATGCAACTTTTTCCAATACTCCGTTCCATCCAGATAAGAATATATAATCTGTTAGGCCTGATACTCCCTGATATCTAAGTGTGATGGTTCCTATTCTTATACCTTATTATATTTATGAGAGCTGAACCTGTCTAGGAGCATATCTAATGCGGATGCCATAATTTCAAATGTAGCATTATCCACTAAAAACACTGAATCTAATCTCTGTACACAGTTAACAACTGGTAGGTAAGAACAAGCCGTTGACATAATTTTGTCAGATATTATGGTCTGGTGTTTTGGGTGAGTTCTTCCGTACCGATAAAGACCTGTTAAAATGATTAAGAGGTAAATATCTTGACCATCTGTGCCCAATACAACAGGATTTGCGAAATTAATTGTATTTGATGTTGTGGATGGCTTTAAAGTTATGCTTAATAAACTCAGTGGAGTAATGGTTCCTTTTTTGATAGTTTGATTGTAGCTTGTCCAATCTTCCGTTAAATCTTGTATTATGTTCTGAAAGGAGTGATATAAATAGTCGGTGACCACTTTCGGTCCTTTCTTGTCTCCAGATAAGAATGAATAAGCCCAAAACCGAGCGTTTTCTAAACTACAGTCTTTACACAAGTAAAAAAACACAAGATTTGTTGGTCTCAAACCATGCTGAGGGATATTCAGGAGTTTCTGCCAATTCTAGTTTTGATACATTGTAAACTCATCCATCTTCGTAGTCGGTTACAGACATGATTGATAATTTTGATGTATAAGGGCATAGATTCTGTTCTGTTGACTCATCAAATTTCTTTTCTTCGTCGGTCTTGAAACAGTCTCTACTTAATGCATTCAGGATTCCCGAGTACACATTGGTGCTGAAAATCGGCGTTGATAACTTGCCCGACCATTTTTCAAACGGACCTGGTCATATATAGGACCTAGTTAACTAGAAAGAAACTTGAAAGCGGGTTGTCGAGTCATTATCATAAATTTTCTCCAAGGTCCTCCAATTGACAATTTCATCCCAAATTGAAATTGAATGTCTTAAAAGTATGTGTCACATAGGTTAAGAATACTCAAGGATTTTCTATTTCCCCATAAGGTTCGCTCTTCATTAGTTCATTTTCTTGTATACTGCTTCCCTGCTCGTTGCAACAAATACGATGGTCTGTTTTCAGTTACTGTCGAATCCTCTCAATGTTAACAACATTTCTTTTTAGGCTTCAGTTGAATTCCATCCGAATTCTCAAAAGTCCTTGTGGTGTCCAAATTCTTCCTTGTCGTAATTCAAATTGCAGAAAATATTTTGTATCTTTTACTTCATCGGCTCGCAAATCCTTCACCTAGTGCCTAATCCCGTCGGTAGACGTGTTTTAGAATGCCATCGATAAATTTTGCTTATCTATGGCAGTTTAAAACCCGCACTTAGCCTAAAATTGCAGCATGTTAGTGCCGCCCGTCAGGGTTCTTTCGACATGTAGAAGAGTTGAGTTGTACTAAAAGTCTGCAGCTCTACCGAAAAATCCTCCGAATGAGTCTCAAGTTCATTTTTTAATTTTTATTCCGCGTCTCTCGCTTTATTTTTTTTTTTAGTTGTAAGAAAAAGATTCCTATCCATACATTTCACCTTATACTATTTTTCAAGCCGCTTTATGTTTATATGATTGATATCTCTGCGAAGGAGAAATTTGCAAAGTAGAAGGGCACGTCTGGCAGAGAAAGTCACGTAAGTTTGAGGTTGAGTATGCTCTGGAACCCGAGTTGAAAAAGTAACGGTGAAAGTTGGCTGCTTTCGTGTCCTAAACACGCCTCCATAAAGCTATGGATTTCAGTTTTTATTAAAACTTGTCCAATCCTTAAACTGACTGTCACAGCACACTACAAATGTGGTTAAATTAATTGCCTCTAATCATTATTTAATAAGAGGAATCCACAAATCCTCGAATAGTATCACTTGCAATGGATTAGAAGAACTTATCGTCTTGCCGTTGAAATTAGGCCGACAAATTGCAGGTTCTCTCCATTCCTGTCGACACGCGCACACAGGAATGACAGTTGTTAGTCACTAAGCCCTGGTTCTTCACGAGCTGTCAACCAATCTTCAATTTTTGGAAAAAGAGTAGAAGTATCAGCTAAATGCTAGACTATTAATTACTTTTTCGTAAAAAAATGATATCCTCGTCATCCTTGGTGAGATGTAACTCCGTCTTGGAGATTATAAACGAGTTCCCCCAATAATTTCTATGTGTGTGTTTGACTGTGCTGAAATTTAAATTCTTGAGTTCAAACAAAAATTTGTCTCTGTTACTTGTTTTTTTTTATCATTCCATCACCCAACCTTTCCAAAATCCTCATGTCCCCAAACATTATATAAAGATACCAAAATAATTTTTAACATCAAAAAGCTGAAATGTCCAGTGCAAAAATTGCTTAGCTGGCATAAGGAAGAAATCCCTAGAAATTAAGTAAACCGTAAGTTTATTTTCAAAACATACCAGTATAATGTAGAACTGAAATTCGAAATAATTATTGAATTATTATTAAATTATGTAATAGTAACTTTTTATGTTATGTAAGTGTTATTATTTAAATACCTTGCGATTGATGCGTCATTCAATTCAGCTACAGTCTTGCTCTTGAGTCTCTCCTTTTTTTATATGCAGGCAATTTCTTTTTTGTTATCAGCAAATTAATTATGGCACTAAATCCACATTCAGTTAAATGCCAAGATAAAAAAGGTAATAACACACTTCCATTGCACATTCCGTTGCATTTGGGTATTTGATTTCGGTTAAAAATTAACGTAAAAGTCAGGACTTATTTTGTTCCATTCTAGGAGCAAAACCATTTTTAAGTCGTTTTGATGGAAATATCGTGTTTTCGAATTTCAATCTCTAATTTTTGCCACAAATTCTCAATTATATTTAAATTCGGGGATTGAGGAGGGGTTTTGATCACCCTTGGACAATTATTTCCTAACCATTCCTTTACTATTTTGGCTGAATGCTTCGGATCGTTGTCCTGATAGAAATGATACGTATATTGTATTCCAAGTTTTTGGGCACTATGTAACAAATTTTTTTTTTCAAAATTTCAAGATATTGACATCTGTCCATGATTCCATCAATGAAGTGTAATTTTCCCACCCCACCAGCAGAGCACGCACCCCAACCCATCACATGGCCACCGCCGTGTTTGACTGTAGGACGCAAATGCTTTGGATTCATCTCTTCATTAGGCTTCCTCCATACGTTGACCCTACCATCTGATCCAAAAATGTTATACTTACTTTCATCTGTAAATAACATTTTTTTAGAACGAAAAATCCTTCAAAGCATAGTTGTGTGCAAACTCCAAACGAACATTTTTTTTTTTTTTTTTTTTTTTACTGATGAACGGTTTTTTTCTGGCAATTCTAACATGAAATCTGCGAATAACTCTCAGAATTGTCTCTGCATTGCATTTGATGTTCAGATGTTTTTTCACCAAATCCCTTAGTTTGGGTGCACTCAACTTGGGGTTATCTTGATTTTATTAGTTATCCAACGTTCATCACGGTCAGAAAACAGCTTCCTGGGGCTTTCTTTATCCTTGTTAAGTATTCGTTTATCTTTCTGGATCTTTTTGATAATATTTCTCATAGTTGAACGTGATCTTTGAACTATTTCAGCTATTTTCCGTTGGCTTTTTCCACATTTAAAATGATTTATTACTAATTTTCGCGCATCTATTGAAGTTTGCGGACCCATTTTGAAAAAAATAACTTGAAGACTTTTAAACACGCGTAATAATACGAAATGAACTGGTAATCGATTGTGAAACAGTAAAGTCAAAGAGATAAAAAAAAACAAACGCCAAAAATTTAAAACAACAGTTATTTGAGAAGGTTTAATTAGGTGGTCCATTTTCATTGTGAGGTTAAATTCTTTCTCTCTCTTACAACTTGCTGCTATTAAGTTGTTTTTTTAATTCAATCACTGAGTTTTTTGTTGTGATAAAACCGTTATATAATAACCTATTGGAAAATTTTGTTTTGGGTCAAAGCTTAGCCTTATTTCTTACAAATTTTATCAGAAAACATGTAAGCCCAAGGGTGGGCCATTTTCAATGTGAGTTACTGTACATATGCTCTTTAAATAGGTACATACATAAATGTAGGTGCTATAAAACTTGAACCAACAGTAAAAAAAAAACTCAAATAAAAACTTTTCTTGCCTTTAATTTTTCAACTTCTATGGACATGATCGCTAAGTCGGACCAACCGTTCTTGTCCCATAGAAGTAGTTCTTAAATAATATTGTATTATTTTTGCAGAGAATGTTCTCTCAGCTGTTGCTGTCGTTACCAGGAGCAACAAAAATAAAAGGCATGCCGTCATTACTTCCGGAAAACTGGATGCAAGGTTATTGTATTTAATTAGCAATTACTCTGTGAGTTCCTTAGTAAACTGAATTTTCTGAATTTATGATTTCAAACAGGATTTTAAAGGAATTAGTTGTTCAAAAAGATCAACTGACAGGTCCTCATTGTATGTAGAAACCAGTTTTCCTGCTTCCTTTTCAATTTTTTCATTTGGAAAGGATAAAAGTTTTTCTGGTTGCAAGACTTCAAATAAATTACTTAGATCATAGAAGCTCTGAAATCTTTGTTTGAGTTTGAGAAATCAATATAATGTATCTAAGCAAAGCAGCAATAGTAAACATTGACTTTGAAGTAAGATTCCGGGTCCGACATTATTATTATTATTATAATATTTCTAAAAACAGTTGTTACCCCCCACTCTTTTCCTAAATCTCTGGACTCGATAAGCAAACTTAAGAATGGAAAAATGATTCGTGTACCTATGAGAATTTCATTCAGAACATTCTCACGTGTGTTGGCATAAGTAGGTAGGTATGTACCTCCCTGCCACTTGTTTGAGGCCACTATTTTCATAAAAGTTTTTTCTCGATAAATACCTGTAGGAAATATTTTTCTTGAAAATTTTTGATACGTGTGAGTAGGTATATATATATATTTTGCAATAAAAAAGGATAAAGTTAAAGAGTTAACTTGGAAAATCCATAGTAATTTCACAAATTACACTGGTCAACAAAATTCAAACTTTTTTTTTGTCACACGAAAACTTATACCAAATTTTGAATGTACTATGGCCACCAAAAAATAATATTTCAACAGAAAAAAATGACACATCAGGTTTATTTGTGACATCAAGATTTATATTTTTATGAAAAGTACAAAAATCAGTAACATATAAAAAAAATATTTCTTAATGTAAAATAATATTTATTTATATTTATGATTTGCGTGAATGTTTGGCTTCTGGTAGGTCCCTTTTAAGTCCCCAGCAGTAATCTGCTAGCATTCCTGGACTCCATTGCCCTTGATAGCGCTTTTCTATGAAGGTAATGTCCTGATGAAACCTCTCGCCTTGTTCGTCGCTCACAGCACCCAAATTTTCGGGAAAAACATCCAGATGAGAGTACAGCATATGTATTTTTAAAGACATATTACATCCCAAAGCTTTGTATGAAATTAAAAGCTCATTGATAAAGTCTTTGTAATTTTCCGCTTTATGGTTTCCTAGAAAATTTCGGACAACATTCATAAAACATTTCCAGGCGACTTTTTCCTGATCATTCAGCTTTCCTTCAAAGTTTGTATCCTTCATTAGTTCCCGTATTTGTGGACCAACAAATATTCCCTCTTTAATTTTTGCCTCGCTGAGTTTAGGGAATTTCTCTTTCAGGCATAAGAATCCACTGCCATCTTTAGGCATAGCTTTTACAAAAATTTTCATCAGGCCAAGCTTTATATGTAATGGTGGTAAAAGTATGTCGTCAGGATTCACTTAAGACTCATTTTTAACATTTTTCTGCCCTGGAGTAAGTGATTCACACTTGGGCCATACTTTCTTTGTGTAGTGACTTTCTCTGTCTCTGCTGTCCCATTCGCAAATGAAACAGCAATATTTTGTGTAACCAAGCTGTAGCCCAAGCAAAAAAGCAATGACTTTAAAATCTCCACAAATTTTCCAAACATGTTCACTGTATTTAATTTTTTCAAGAAGGAACTTCATGTTTTCGTAAGTCTCTTTCATGTTAGAACCATGGCCAACCGGCACTGAAAGAAATTTGTTTCCATTTGGCGTTTTTCTTTTTTAACTCTGAGCAGATCACGAAACCGTCAAACAAAAATTCTGTTTTTTTTTTTAGCTCATACATATCAGAGCTCAAAAACTGCGTTTCTTTTTTCCATCTGAGCTAGCTCAGAGCTTGATCGATTAGCTCAGAATAAAATGACCGAGCAAATCGAGCGAAACGCTGAGCGAAGCCAACTTCACTCTTTTTCAGTGATTTGACAGGCGAAAGAAATACAAAAAATTAAAAATGGATTCCCAGGACAGTCGCCCGTCTAAATCAGGTAAACAAAAATGTATTTTAGTAACACACCTATGAAATGACAGTTCAGTGCTCAAATGTGTTTCATAAATAAGTCTGAGGGCTCTGATCATAATCTGCTCAGAGCTCTGCTCTGATCGCTCATCCTCTGCTCAGAGGTTTATTTAGAGCCAAAAAAAAGAAAAACGCCAATTGTGTAGCAACACTGCTTTCAAGCTAGCTTTTGAAGAGTCAATGAACAATCGCCAGTGACTTGGATCATATTCAAAATTTAAAAAAATCATCACTACAGGAATGTTATTACAATAGACTAAATCATCTGCTTTAGAAAAGTAAGGTTTCATTTCTTCGTCACGATGTCGGAAATAAGAAATTTTCGTACCAGGATAAATTAAATTCCAGTCGTTTAATCTAGACCCCAAAAGCTCAGCCTGTTTTTTAGACAAGTTCAAATCGCGTACTAAATCGTTTAAACCACTTTGTGTCAATAAATGCAGTTCTTTTGAAGTTGAGGGCTCATAACTTGGGTCACTATCTTGAGATATCCCACTTTGTTGACTAAGAACAAATTCCGGACAAGGAACAGAATCTTGACTTTCTGCTTGATTTGGAGGCTTTGGCACAGGCACAGGTACCATGTTGAATTGGTCTGTTGGCCGATGACACGATAGGGTACTGGACAGTGCGTTAAGACTTAGTTGTTATGCCTTTTGTTTGAATCAAACAAATATAACAATCACATGATCGTTTGGTTCCGTCCAAATCTTGGTATACCAAAAGCCAAATGTCTAGTTTCTTGTTTAGACCAACCTAATAGGAGTCTAACACACGTTGAACAACATATATGTGGAACCCAGGGTTTATCTTGGTGGCGTACAGGAATACCAAAATAGTCTAAATAGCACTTTTCAATTAACGGCGTAAATTTCCGACGCTGAGATGTAAAAGTTAATTCTCCACACACATAACAAAAACTGTTTGGGTTATTAGAACACTTCCGCGGCATTTTTACAATGTAACAAACGTAAGTTAGTTGAATGCAATCCTTATACAGTCATCTAAATTAACGTTATTCAAAATGCTTGGTTACACGAGCCCAAAAAAGTCTTAATTCACGAAAGATAACGGATGCTTTTTAGAAAGAAAGAAAGGGATGGCATTTTTTTTACATCCCTTTCTTTCTAAAAATCATGCGTTTTCTTTCATGACTTGATTCTTTTTTGCGCTAGTGTAACCAAGCACAAATAAAAACACGTAAATGAGGTCAGAAATAAATATGTAGCTGTCACAAAAAAACTGGTCACAAAAACTGTCACAAAAACTGTCACAAAAACTGATACAAAATACTGATTTATTTTTGAGTGAGGGTACATCAACATAAATAAAAATCATCACAAAGTTCGTGTGACAAAAACAGTGTTAACCAGTGTTATGTGAATTGACTGCAAAAAAATGGATATAAAAAGTTGCGTCCTTGGTTGAGGCCATTCCAAAAATTGCTTGGCAAAAGTAAGCATCGCCGATTTTTTTCGAACAAAAGTTTAAAATATTTAATAAATGATAGAAAACTATATTTTATATTAAATTTCAAGTTAAGATGGGCTATGGAAACACGTCGACACAGTAGCTGAAAGAGATGCTTTAAATGAACTGGGATTCTCAGCCCGGGAAAAAGCTAGGAGACCGAAGAGAAGTCAGACCATTGTCAACATTTCAACAACTATCTAGCAGACACTGAAAACTATGGAAAAAACGTAAAGGACGCACAGCTCAAGCAGTCTGATAAAAGCGACTCATTCATCGGCTAGCTTCAGCGCCTAAAATAATGTCAAAAAGTGGGGTATCAGCCAGTATTTCGACGGTTTTAAGGATAATTAAAACCAGTGGTAACATCAGGGGTATGAAATTAAAAACAAAAAACAGGTTCTACGGCAACTGCACAAGGAACAACGGATGAATTTCGCCAGGGAGCATGTTGCCTGTAGCAACGCATGGAAAAAGGTTGTCACAACTTTTATTTTCACGATTAAAGAAAAGAAGAACTTATTTTGTCAAGACATCACAGTCATACATCGGGTGTTATGGTGTGGGGAGCCTATTATGGAACAATTGAATTGGAATTTATAACTACAACTACGGAAATAGTAACAAATGCCTCCTGTAACGGGTATTTCCAAAGCTAAGGAATGTTCTTGAACCTCTACCTTGGATATTCCAACAAGACATTGCCCCTATCCATACTTCCAGGGTAGCTAAAAGCTGAGTTCAGTCGGAAAACGTTGGACTTTTACCATGGTCACCATATTCACCGGACTCAAACATCATCGAAAACGTTTGGGCCTGGCTATCTCGAAAAGTTTCTAATGCTGGTAGACAGTTTGGAGACAAGGACGTCTTGGTCGAAGCTAACTGCCGTGCCTGGAGCCAGATTATTCCAAAAAACTGTGTGATTTAATTTCTAACCGTCTAAATAGAGCTAATTTCAAAAAATGGCGGACACACTCATTATTAATTGACAAAAACATAATACATTAATGTTTAAAAACAAAAAAAAAAAGTAATTCAAATAAAAAGTTCAAGTTCAAGTTTTTTGTGATGAGCCCAGGGTCAGAGAACCTCCGCAACCGCTGAGCTACGGGTTGAAATCAGCCATGACCCCACACAGGCAAACCAGCTCGTTACAAAATAGGTAGTCACAACCCCTTTTGCACCCGCTAAATTAAAAAAAAAAAAAAGTAGGGTATTACAGACTGACTGAAGAGCCCACTGTTATACCTTGGGCGAAACACAATAATTTCTGAAGTTGAGGTCACTTCAACTTTTTATTTGAATTATATTAATTCACTCCACTTAAAACCAAAGTAATTTTAATATTTAAATTTCTTTTTCTTTATCAAAAAAAAAAGTAAACATTTTTATAGTTTTGTTCTTTTTATAAGATTTTTAAAGTGGCCTCAATTAAGTGACGCATTTTTACAGTCCATTCTAATAATTTGTGAAATTTCTATGGAATTTCCAAGTTACCCATTTAAATTTATAACTTTTTATTGCAAAATATATTTACCTACTCACAGGTATCAAAAATTTCCAGGAAAAATATTTCCTACAGGTATTTATCGAGAAAAAACTTTTGTGAATATTGTGGCCTCAAACAAGTGACAGGGAAGTGTATATGAAAAAAAGAAAGAAAACAAATTTTTTGTATAGGGTGTAGCAAAAAAGCCCTATCACAAATTCCATCGTAATCGGAAACATTTTACGAATCCCGCAAAAACTATCACCAAATCCGTTCGTAGTTGCAATTTGTATGGGATTTTCCACTACGATTGATTCTGTGATCCGTGTTTTAGGGATTCGTAAGAAGTTTCAGATTACGATGGAATTCGTGATAGGGCTGATTAATTTTTTTCAAATGTATTTCAGTTTCTTACACAAACTTATCTCGGTTCGGGGGCCTTATTATACTTATCCTGTATCTCGGGGGCCTTGTATAATTGATACGGCTCATACCGCGGTAGCTACGCCCCTGTTTGTAGCTTTACTTCCTTACCGGAATTGATATGCATATCACTTCCGTTTAGGGTTTGAAACAACAATGTTGCACCAAGAACTAGATTTTATTCAAAAATTTCGAATTATCAACACTTTAAAGAAGTATTCTAGGGTGTTCGCGAAGGGATTTCGGTCTGACACTTGTAAAAGTGTCGTGACGATTGGCTTTCGAAAAAATTCTACCCAAATCACATGATTGGGGTCAGCTTGAATAAAATTGAAAAACAGTGTAATTTTTATAGAGATTTTTCTGGTCTGGGTGAAAGTTCCGTTAAAAAAATATTGTGTACCATACCATGTTTCTGCCAATTGATGTAATCAACAAAGATAACCATAAGGCTTAAAATATTAAAGGGGCTGATTCATTTCGCTAAGATAATTAACAAATTTTCTTCGACAAAAACAGTTGAATTTGTATGGGTGTTTTCGTGGTGTTTTTTTTTTTTTAAACGTCCGTATTAAAATTGAACTGCACCATGTGTCTGTAAACAAAAAAACCTTTGAATTTGAACATATCAAAGAGGCAGCCATTTCCTTCCAAGAAAAATTACACTTTTGTTCTTCTAAAAAAACAGTAGAATTTTAACTGATGTTTTTAGTAATTTTTTCTTCAACATTAAAAGTTTGTCTGGCGGGGTGGGGTGTTCAGTCAAGGAATTTTTGTCTGCCTTTTTTAACTGACAGTTGTGAGAGTGTCATGAAGCGAATGGCATTCGAACAAATGACTTGAATGCCGTCATTTTTGTGACACTTTTTATCGTGTCTGCCACCACTTTGGTAACGTCCTGCCCCTCTGATTTTGGTTATTAGTGGACTTGGACTAAGACCTATTCGGGGTTAAGCACCAACATTACGCAAATTACTTGACTCCGTCATTTTTGTCACACCTTTAAGTCCAATTTAACACGTCTTCATTACCTGTTCAGGTAAGCAGACAAGGTAATCCTAGTTTAGCCCTTCAAAGGCTATGTATGTCGTTGGCTCTAAGACTATTAGGAAAATACAAAAAGTGTCAGATAAACCTTGCTCTAATTCCGAAACTACACGCTTGATTTTGGTGATTCGAACGGTTCTGAGTCCTAAGTTCAATTTTAATTTTAAGATATATTTCGAAAAAAAAAATCGTATGGAACACATACTCAACTTCATTCAAATCTCGAATGAATTGAAATATGATCATTTATGATTTTAGAATGCTCACAGCCAACAAGTTTTATTATAAAACTACCTAAATATGGTTTTTCTGATAAATACAGAGTTAATTCCAATATCTTAATAGTTCTATTTATAAAAGAATGAAATAGTCATACAATAAAGATCTAACTTACAAAAGCTGAAAGACCTGATCATGCTCTTGGCTATGTCTTGATATCGACAGGGTGGGATGCATGTGTCTATTTAAGTTTGACGTACTCGTCTTGTACGATAATTTTGTTTTGCATATGTTGCACCTGGCAAAATTATCGTCAATTTCCTTAAAAAAATCCCATTCGATTCGGTGCTTGCGGTAGTGGTATCTTTTCTTTTTTCCTTAACAAAAATCAAGCTTATAGTACCGTACCAGCATTTAAAATCCGTTGTTTTTGATTCAAAACAAGTAAAAAACAATTTTGAATTGATTGCATTAAAATACCTACCAATAGGAAATTGAATTATGATGTTGGGAATCCACAAGTAAAATCTGCATTTGGCTTTGATATGGTTGATTACTTTTTATTAGTTTTTTTTGGTCAGATCGATGAAAACACACAATTTTCAATTAATTGCAATGAAGAAAAAGATCACAATTACACTTTTTTTGGGTTACGATTGTAAACAGTAAGATTGTTTGCAAACAGTAAGCTTAGATTAAACTTGGCTTCCTTTTCCTGTTTTTTTTTTTTCTTTTGCTTCCTTTTCCTATTTCCCCTTTCTTGATTTAAGTTTGTTCGGGTACTGGGGCGCCATCTAAATTTGAAGTATTTTGGGCGAGTTCAGGGTGCAGAACCCGCCCTAAGTGTGTTTTATGTAAACTACTGACCCAAAACTAGTTTTTGGGCGTACTATGTATGTAAGTTGCGTACCTATAACTTTTTTGAGTCGATAAGATACGAAACAAGGTTTTTTGGAATAAAAACACTTCCGACATATTTCAGTACAAAAACATAATTTGGTACTTTCCAAGTGTAAACTGCTAGGTTCTAATTCTACTAGCACCGAATAAATTGTTTTTGGAATAAAATCACTGTTTTTGACACATTTTAGTCCAAAACAATGTTTTGCAACTCTCTTATGTAAACTGCTAGGTTTTAAGTCGAATAGCACCGAATAAAGTGTAATTGGAATATAAACTAATACCTTTTTTTCCTGACCTTTTTGATTTTTAAATAAGATTTCGCTCTAATGGGCCTTATGTCAGTTTTTAGTTTAATTTTTTTTTTGTTTTAATTTTTTTTTTTTTAAATTTAAGTGACGTTTCGATCGTGTTTACGACCATTTTAAGACCTATGGTTAAAAAATATTAAAAAAATGTCTAAAAATACATTTAAATACTAATTGAAATTTTGTTTTCCTAAGTATGTTATAGGTCGCTCATCTATTAATTATCTTTGTGCTATCATATCACTAATTTTATTGATAGTGAAAGAAGACCGTGCAGGTTCATGTTCACTCCGTTCTTTTGTTTTAATAAGCTCTTCCCCATCTGCAAACATTTCAAATAATGGACAATTTTCCTTTTGAACAGGTAATGCATATTTAGGACCTAATGACAAAGGCCATTTTATATCTTCCCGTTATTCTATATTTGTTTTATTAACAAACCAATTCTCTTGAAAATGTACATGCATTTCAAGTTTAAGTCTACATTTTTAATTGCTTACGTTTTCTTTTTTTTTGGGAACTCTCATTAATTTTATTTTTAGTTTGTTCCTGGCTTGTAAAGAAATTCATGTAAAATTCATTAACAATTCATTAACAATTCTCTTTTCTAACACCTCCATCAATCGTTTCTGTTCTTTTTATTTGATTTTGTTGCAATGATATCGCAATTTGTAATAATTTCGAATGATATTTTCTTGAAGTTGAAAAAAATTTTTATTTTCAAACCGTTTTCAACCTCTTCTATTTCTAAATCAAATAAAATTAAAACGTTTTTGTTGAGTTTTGGATAAATTCAGGAATTAATCCATACTCTCTACACTTGAGAAGGAATATTAATGTATTTTTGTATTTAACCTGACTTACCCTAACTCTGCTATTTTTTTTTTAAATGCTGCAAACCTCAAATCCATACTTATCATTTATATATGGGTAAAAATTCATTTTGAAAAATAATGTTGATATGGCGGCGACGTGCCGTGCCCTCCGTAATATTAATTGTTCCTTTTTTCGTGACCTTTTTCAAATTGAAAATACTTAAAGCTTGGGTATTTAAAATTATCTATTAAATTGGAAGTCTTAAAAAAGACGTTTAAGAAATTTTGTTTATATTTAAAAAATTCAAATGTTTGTTTTTGAAAACTTAAGCTGGCCATACACGACCCAGCCGAACGGCTCGGAGCCAATTGGCTCCGAACATTTTGTACTGGATAAATGTCTAAAAGGTTCGGCGCCGAACCATTTGGATTTTCAGTCAGTCGGAAAACCACGAACTACATTGGTTCCGAGCCGTTCGGCTCGGTCGTGTATGGCCAGCTTTAGGACTTGTTTCACAATATCTGAGTAAAGTTTCAAATAAGCTACTTTGAACTTACTCGTCCTTATTTACGTTTCACAATATCCGAATAGTCTTAATTAATAATTAAAGTTCTGAGTTTTTACTGGGCAGATGAAGTACTGATTAAAAAACTAAACTGGCAATTAAAATATTTTCAGCGACCAATAAAACAAATAAATATAATGTTCTGGGCTTGATAGTTGTTTTGAGGACAGGACAGACAATCCAAAATAAAATGTGCTGCATTTTACTAAACCACTAAAGTAGGGAGGTACCCAGATTAAACATGCACATATCCATAGGTGGTATGGTTTACGATCTATTACACTTTTGGTACAAGCAAATATTAATTTGTACGCAACACGGATGGCCAACAAGTTCACAAAACAAAATTTACACATACACCAAACCTTCGATAAAGGGTTGAAACACATACGCCGAAACGCGTATTACAGATTTTTTTTTTTTTTGAACCCACGTACAGTGGTGTCAAAAATATTCCGGATTTGTTTGGTCAACTGCATTGAGTGTTGGCTTGTGAGATAAAAATGAACAAATCAAATATTTGTAATTTTTCGCCATTTTTATTAAACAATTGTATCATTTTAAACAAAAAATATGGTAAATTATCCATTAAAATATAAAATAATAGTCGAAAATTAAAGTTGATTCGGAATTTTAATGTGACAAACTAACCGGATTTTATCTTGTACAATTAATTATTATTTTGTATTTAATATTTTGTCCAGTAACCCCTATTTTTTTATCACAGCTCGACATCGACGAGGCATTGACTGAATTAAATTTTCGAAAATAGAAGCAGGAATATTCTCCCATTAATTTTTCAAGGCTGCAAAAGTTATTGGCGTGTGCTTTGTTTTCCCAACCCGCCTTTTTATTTTTGACCAGGTCAACGTAGCTGTAAAGCCCATAAAGCTCGTTGTTAAATCTTCTCCTCCATACTCCATCGATACCGACTGGACCGAAAATCACCCGTAGAATTTTCCTTTCAAAGCACCCAAGTAGATTATCATCCGTTTTTGACAGGGCCCATGCTTCTGCCCCATACAGCAGGACCGGGATGATTAGGGTCTTATATAAGGGCTCCTTGGTTCTTTGAGAGAGGGCTTTACTACTCAAATGCCTTCTTAGCCCGAAGAAACAGCGGTTGGCAAGAGTAATTCTACGTTTGATCTCTACACTGATGTCATTTTGCGATGTTATAGTGGAGCCCAGGTAGACAAAGTCCTTTACGACTTCGAAGTTGTACCTATCCATCGTGACATTTTGCCGAGTCGGCGATGTTGAGATTCGTTTCTCGATGATAGCATATACTTCGTCTTGTCCTCATTAACAGCCAAACCCATTTTAGTCGCCTCCGATTCAATACTTGCAAACGCGCCGGTAACAGCTCGCTTCGTTCTTGCAATGATGTCAATATCATCTGCATAAGCAAGTAGTTGAACAGACTTTTGAAAAATTGTACTCTGTTGTTGACTTGCGAGTTGCGTACAATTGCTTCAAGAACGATGTTAAACAGGTTGCATGATAACGCGTCGCCTTGTCTCAAACCTTTCTCGACATCAAAGGGTTCGGTGGTGTTCTTACCAACTTTGACGGAGCAGCGAGATTTCTCTATTGTCATCCTGCACAGGCGGACGAGCTTGGCAGGGATGCCGAGATGCGACATGGCTCTGTATAGTTCCTCTCTATCTACACTATCATATGCGACTTTGAAATCGATAAAGAGATGGTGTGTATCGATTTGAAACTCCTGGTTTTTTTCGAAAATCTGTTGGAGTGTGAACATTTGATCGACGATTGATTTGCCGGGCCTAAAATCACACTGATAGGGTCCGATCAGATCATTGACAAACGGTTTTAAGCGATCACACAACACACAGTACAGATGACAAGATTTTGTGTGTGACGTTTAAGAGTCTTATACCTCTGTAGTTGGCACAGGTCAGAGCATCTCCTTTCTTGTGGATGGGGCACACTATACCAAGGTTCCGTTCATCGGGCATACTTTCATCCGACCAAATTTTGGAGATAAGTTGGTGTACACTCCCTACCAAGTCATCTCCCCCTGCTTTGAATAGCTCGGCTAGCAGGCCATCCGCACCAGCAGCCTTGTACGCTTTAAGCTTGAAAATCGCTAACCGCACTTCATTTAAGTCGGGTGGACAGAAATGCTGACCATCATCGTCCAGGTTGAATGGGGTATTCTGTCTAACAGCGGAGTTTTGGTCATGTTCGCCGTTTAGCAGCCTAGAAAAGTGTTGTTTCCAAATCCTTAGCACGGACTGCGGTGTCTTTCACCATATTCCAATTCTCATCTCGGCAGGCTTCCGTTCTAGCCTTGTAACCCTGGCTAGATTGCCTCACCCTTTGGAAGAACTTTCGAACATCCCCCCTGCTGCTACCGTCCTCAATAGGCTCGACCAAGCACCTAGCATGCTCTCTCTTTTTCCTCCTGAGAAATCGGCGTTCCTCCCTTCGTTTTTGCCCGTAGAGCTCCCGGGCTGCTCTCTCAGCAGCTCTGTGTCTAGATTGGCAGGCCTCATTCTTTGCTGCATGTGCCAGCCTGCATTCTTCATCGAACCAGGGGTTTCGTTGTGGTGGCCTAGTGAAACCCAGCACTTTGGAAGTGTTTCCACTGGTCTTCTGCAGATGATGCTGGTGGTGGGCTTGCTGAGAGGTTAAGAGAGACGTGGTCTGCAAAAGTCCTGGCGGGCTCTTGCGATTTTAACTTCGCGACGTTAATCTTTTCACAGGATCCGCTCGTCGTTGTGGCGTCATGGATATCCGCGTTCGTACATGAGCTACACCAGTAGTGATCCGAGTCTATGTTGGCACCTCGGAACGTTCGGACATCCAGGATAAAGGAAGCATGTCTGACGTCTTCGCAACATGATCAATTTGGTTGACGGTTTGTTGATCCGGAGACCGCCAGGTCCATTTGTGTAGGGTAAAAGCGGATGAGATGGTATACCTTTTAATTTGTCCAATATCTTCGAAAATATACAACATTTCCTTTTTTTATTTTACATAAATATTCTTTATTGAATAAGTTATTATACACTTACAAAGTTTTGTAAAGCAGACTTCAATTTTTAATTAAAATAATAAAAAAACATTAAGAAAAATCATCTATGGGGTGGGTGAGATGGTATACCGTGGTGGGTGAGATGGCGCATGATTTACTTTGTATTTATTTTGCCACAATCGTTGCAAGTATGCTTAAATGATGTGCATGAATCATGTGCCCATATGTGGCACATGATAAGCAGCAACCAATCAACTTTTTTTTTGGTGGAATTGTATTCCTCTGCGCATCCCACTTCTTATAAACTGTTAACATCGAAAAAAAATTATAACAGAGCAAAACAAAGTTTGCTTTACAAAAAAAAAAAAAAAAAAAAGATGGTGTGCGGCCACTGTGCACCAAAGTGAACAAGTGTGCTATATAATGCACCATCTCACCCACAAAAAGCTTTGCCATCTCACCCTTTCTGTAATTCCCATTAATTTGTAGGCTCATAAAAAAACAAGTAGAATTTTTGCAAACTTTTTACACTGCCTACTTCGATTCGAAATGAGAAAATGAATACAAAAATGGTTTTAAAGTTTTGTTTGGACAATAAATGTAGGAGATATCAAAGGTGCGCCATCTCCCCCGGTGCGCCATCTCACCCGCTTTTACCCTATATTGAGGTGTGGGAATCGAGTGCTTGCTATGATGACATTTCGCCCCGCCGCAAAAATCGACGCAGCGGAAGAATAGTTATGAATTTTCAAACTCAAAATTTCTCTTAAGGGTGTCGGTCACCCAGTGTCTTACCATACGTATTCATTATAATTCAATGTTCTATTGTCGAAATACAATATTAGTATTTACCAATACTTTACTTATAAAATTTCGAGCTGTATTTATAATCATTTGTTTTGATTGTTTTGAATTGAAATTTATCAAACGACCAGAAGAAGTTGTTTTTTTATGCCTGCTAGGTTTTGAGTCGGTTAGCAACGAAAGCGGGTTAAACATTGTTAAATCTGTTTGACAAACTTGTTTCACGTCAAACAGTATCAATAAAATTTGTGTAGAAAATTATTTCTTGTCAAACCGAGTGTGCACATGTTTGATAATGTGTAACCCACTTTAAACACCACAGATTATAGGACTTATGTCTGGTGATTGTGGTGGTGTTTGCATCACGTTTGGGCAGATGTAGACCCAAGGTACGCGCTTTTAAAGCAGTGTGTTTCGGGTCATTGTCTTTGTAGAATAAAAAGTTGTTTTGTATACCAAGTCGAACGGCGGCGCTTTGTTTAAGATTTTTTTTTTTTCAGAATATTTTTGTACACATCCTGGTTCATTATCCCCTTATTTCTAATACCCACTCCTGTTGCCGAAAAACACCCCCACACCATAACATATCATCCACTGTGTTTAACTGTTGGTACTAAATTCATTGGATTAAGTTCTGTGTTTTTTTTTTTTTTTTTCCAAACTTTTTGACGCCCATCCGATCCAAACAAGTTAAACTTACTCTCATCCGTAAAAATTACCTGTTTCCAAAACTCCACGGTTTGAGTATTATATCGGGTTTTTCAATAAGAGCGCTACATATCAATGAAATTCTTTATTCCTGTGAAAGTACGTTCGATGCCATTATGTATGGAACTCGATTTCTTTTGCATGACCACCACGGGCACGCTTGCAGAAGTCCAGACGCTGAACCCAATTTTCGACGGTTTTCAGGCCTAAATCGGCCGATACTGCTGCAATTTCACGTTCGATATTCGTACGAAATTCATCAATCGGTGCTGGCTTGTTGGCATAGACTTGACGTAGTCCCACAGGAAATAGTCTAACAGCGTCAAATCGCACGACCGAGGCGGCCAAGCGACTGGACCAGTTCGTGAGATAACACGTTCTCCAAACTTGGTTTCCAATAAATTGATTGTGACATTCGCTGTGTGGCTTGTGGCGCCGTCCTGGTGAAACCACATGTCCTCCAAGTCCATATCATCCAATTGGGGCCAAAAATATTCGGTTATCATTGAACGGTAGCGATCCCCATTCACAGTAACGTGCCGGTCTTGTTCATCACGGAAGAAGTACGGCCCAATGACGCCGCACACCAAACCGTAATTTTCGGGATGCAATGATGACTCTTGGAGTACGTGTGGATTGCTGCCTAACCAATACCGCATATTTTGATTATTGACGAAACCATTCAGCCAGAAATGAGCCTCATCGCTAAAGATGATTTTTCGATGAAAATCCGAATCATATTCAAGTTGTTGCTCAGCCCAATTCACGAACATACGACGCTTCTGGTGGTCAGGTTTCGGCACTCAATTGCTTGTTGAGGTCACATTTAATAATTTCGGTCAACTTTGGTGCACTTAACTAAGGGTTTTTTTTTATTCAGCATAGTTAAAAAAATTTTTCGTCATGCGAGACCAAGATCGAGACCCAGACTTTTCTTGTCTCGTGGCCAGCCCTAACAGTTGTTCAGAAAAGGATGCATGGTGTACGATATGAGTGAGGGTGTTTTTTTTTCACCTGTTACTCTTATTTGTCATGAATTTTGTTTGTCAATGAACAAACAGCACATTTTTGTATGTTAATCTAAAGAATATGATGTGCTTAAATATAAAAATACATTTTAAAATTATTTTACTCAAACCAATTATCTTTTGTTAACACCTTAATAAATTTGGCTGTTCTGAACGAATATGACTGAGACTGACTCCATTTCAGTCCAAAACAATGTTTTGCAACTCTTATATTGTAAACCATAGGTGCCCACAGGATTTTTTTCCTTGGTTGCAGATTAAAAATGAATATGCAATTTTTGAACGCAATGCTTTTTTTTAAATTAGAAGTTATTTATTTTGTCAAGGCATAGGTCAGTTGTTAGTGATTTTATTTTAGGACTAGAAATTTGACATTTTATTCGTGTTGACGTTAATTAATTGTTTAAGGAAGCAAATATATGATTTTTCTTCAACACTGCTTACTTAGTGAATAGCAACTTGAACCGCCTGGGCCTTTTCCCAAAACGGTCAATTATTTTGTTGTAAAAGTTTGTTTGTTCTTTGACAATATTTCGATGAATGTACATTATGCACAACGAATCAAGTCGTTTGTCGGTCATTGTGGATCTAAGCGAAGTTTTTACTTTGCGTTAGGTGCTGAACGATCGCTCAGCGGTGCAAGTAGTTACTAGAATTGAGAGCCCTATACAAAGAGCTGACAAAATCGATTGAATAAAACTCCTCTACACTGTTCAATAAATCAGAAATGTTTGAACAATCATTTCCATTAGTCTGCATTTTGTTAAAACTGTACCACATCTTGACTCCACCAGGAAATTATCCAGAAAGCAGCCATATTTATCTCCATTATTTTCTGTATAATTATATCGAATTCTGGAGAATCCATAATTTGCATATTTTTTGGTGATTGCTGAAATAGTGGAAATACAGCTTCATTTTATTCTGAAAAGCGTTCTGTAAGAGACATTATCAGGGAATTAATGTACGGAATATAAATAGCTCTTTTAAAATAACTTTGGGGGAAGACGCGGGAACATTTGATCAATGGATTTGTTTTTGAATTACTCACTTCACTCAAGCATTTTTCCATTGATAACCTCCCATAGAGATTTAAAGCAATTGTCAGCATCCTCTCTAAATGGAAATGGATCTAGGATTTACTTCGGTTCCTCTTGCACCGTCTTCTTCCCCAAACTCCTATGACTGCGAGCTAGCAGACTAACGGTTTTTGAAGGTAGGCTCATGGTGCACGAGGACCGGACGATCGCACAATTGGGCCGATCTCCGCTTCAATACCAGCCAACAAGTGCCTAGGTGGCACAGTGTAGATGGGTCTTAGTTGCGGACTTCGACCCTTTTGAGTGTTTTCCTATTTTCAAGTTCAAGAATGTTTCAATGGATCTAGAATTAACTTCGGTTTCCTTTTGCACCATTTTCTTCCCCAAACTCCTATGACTGTGAGCTAGCAGACTACTGGTTTTTGAAGGTGGCTCATGGTGCACGAGGACCGGAGGATCACACGGTTGTGCCAACCTTCGCTTCAATACCAGTCAACAAGTTGCCTAGTTGGCACAGTGTAGATGGTTTTTAGTTCCGAACTTTGGTCCTATCGGGTGTTTTTCCTATGTCCAAATCCTTAATAAGTTCCATCACATGTCTAAATCCAATAAAAGCGTCTGGTCATACAGGCGGGTGGTACTTTCTCTGGTAACCACAAGTCACCCACAGGTCAAACGAGTTATGGTATCAAAACGGCGCATTACCGCGTTAATTGGGTCATCGAGCAAGGATGCTTGTGACCGCCATCTCTACCTACCTACCTACCTACCAGCATCCTCTCGATTTTGTTGAAACAATTTATTCAAAACATTGACCAGATCTTTTACTGTTTACAGGTTTTTGGCAACGCCCTGTAAAATATTAGCAAAAGGTTCTAGCATCGATGAGTAATCTGAAATCACAAACAAACAAACTAACAGTAGAACCTAATTAAATACCTAGGTTATATACATGATATGTTGCATTAAATATTATTTTATTTTAAAAATTATGGTTTTAAAATTGACTAACTCAATTTTTAAATTTAATATTGTTAGTATTTGCCAAAGACTATTTGTTAGTACACCCCAAGTAAAAACAAAAGCACCCACAAACGAATGCGTTTCTGTTGAAAGTAGTAAGGTAGACACACACAGGTATAATCTTACTCATCTACTCTCCCTAACTTATATTTTTAATTTGAAGTCCATAGTTGTTCATTCACATTAAGGCACTCACCAGATAGAACCCTGTCAGCTAAAAGAAATACAAATTTTTGTTTAACGAAGTTTTTCTTCTTTTTTTTTATTTTTTATAAAAGAAAAAAAAATACAAATTATTAAAGAATAATATAGTTATTGCATTTCATTATTTTAAAATAAAACGATATTTTAAATAAAAAAGTTAATATTTTAGTTTTGTTCACCTCCATCATCTTAAAAAAAAGTTTTAAATATTTAATTAAAATTACATTTTTATACTTTTGTTATACATACCGAAGTTAAGAATGGCCTTGTAATAAGCTTTGTCAGACGAACTCATGTATTTGAACATCGACAAAAGATGTTTTTCTTTCGAGATACCGCCTCTCTCCGGAACACATTCGATATCATCTATGGGTAAGAAAGTTGGTGTTCCTATATGTGCAGTTGTTGATGTTGTTTTCTTTCTTCGGGTTTTTGCTAAAGCCTCCACCTTTCGTATTGAAACACGAATCATGTTTTCGTCATCATCGACGTAACTTAATGAAAACCCGACTTCATTTTCTACTTGGGTTATTTTTAACATTTTAAGTTTCGTGAACGGTACGTTCTTATATTCAAAACAGGTTTTTGAAACTTTTGCGAAATCCTTAAAATCAGTAGATTTCATTTGCATTATCACCAATGGGTTCCTTATGTTCACAGTTTTAAGGAGCCGGATGAGTCCCATTGGTGAAAAATACTCATTAACAGACAAATGTTTTTCGATTTGGCTGTGCGCATTGTCAACCTCCTGCAATCCTGAATGACCTGCCAAGTAGTACTTCATGGTTATTTTTTCGATATCGGGTTGAGTTTTTATAAAATTCTGGACAGCAAATATCATAATAGAATTTTTGTTTTGTGGAACGCAGGAGTCGGACCATGTTATCAAATTTGTAATAACATTTTCTTCGAAGACCCTTTCCAATATTTTTGTGAAGGCTGAGGCAATGTCGTTTCCACTTCGCCCACCGGTGTATTCGGTCCAAATAGCACAGTAAGCTTTTTTGTAGTGGATAAATGAGCTGTTAAGTTGTAAACGTTTAGTTTTGAACAGTAAAACATAGGACCAATTTCAGCTCTTGGGCATGATAAAACATTTTGCAAATGAAAAGTTAAAATGGAAATTCCTGATTCTTTGTCATAAGCTTTTTGTTCTCTCATCATTTTCTTAAAATTTAAGTGCATCTCATGTTCCTTTGTAAATTTTTCACTTAACGCATCTTCTTTTCTTGCTGCATTATAGGCCTCACATTGGCCACATTTATCCGACTTGGGATGATGAAAATCAAGGTTAAAGTTCGTATTGATGAAAACATGCCTGTAAAAGCTTTCTTTTACAGGATCAAGAACAGTATCTTTGTATAAGTTATACATCTTCTTTATATTTAAGTTTGGATCTAAATAAAGTGTATTTGTTTTGGCTCTACAATAATGCGACTCTATTGTTGGAAAAGATCGTATATGCTCTTTTATTTCTGCAACCCTATTTTCGCTAATTCGTTTCACAGACTTAACTCCTCGTTTGTCTTTTTTGGCCATACCAGATGTTACATTCTTTTTTTCGTGCGCACGAAAAAAACAGATTTTTGGAAAATAGAAAATGTTCTAAGCCAAAACGACTTACAAACCTGGATCTTGTTTCCAAGTAGCTCCAAAAAATACTCAAAAGTGAAATTTCGACGAGAAGGAGTCGTTTTTTTTGTTTTTCGAAAAGTTTTCATATTAGTTGCCGATTTTAAAATATAATTAGTTTTACCATCACGATCAAACAAATAAAAGGATTCAAAAAGTTGTTTACGTTCTGATGCTGTCAATTTCTCGGCAGAGTGGAACTTGCACTTAATTAAACAATTTTTTGTCGTTTTAATTTCTTTTTTTGGTACTGTTTTCCCCGCGAACTTCTGTATGCCTCACCAGTCTGATATTTTCTTTTCAAAATGTTCTTTTTCCAATTTTTCCAATTTTTCATTGCTTTTACGCTTACGAGTCTTTTGTTTAAGAAGCGCACTTACCATTTCATTAGCTTCAGCTTCAACGTTTTCGTTTAAATCTTCGGCTTGCAATGAAGAATTATTTTCATCGTGCAGATCCGAAGCGGATGTACAACTTTTCTCCCTGACTAAGTCTTCGTCTACTCCTGGGGGAACAATTAAAAAATCCTGAATGGCAACTGGAACATTTTGTAAATTTATTATTACTCCTTCCAAAAGAAACTGCAAATTCGAAGTCACCTGAATAAAGTTATTGAAGAGAAGAGGACATTTTAAATGAGTGGTATCTTTAAAACAGTACACCTACTGATTTACTATTTACTTTTAAAATAGAAATACCTACCTTTACTTAGTAAAATTTATGAATATTTGGAACACAAATTTGGAAAATCACACTGCACAAACTTTTAAAACCGAATCGTACAAAGATTTAATTTAAAATGAATTTCAGATAAAATTCAAATTTATCACAAAATTCATAGCCTACATAGTTTTAACTACGAGAAACGTTTAAATATTTTAATGCAACAAAGTTCAATCTACATCTTGTTGTGTAACAAAGTTCTATCTGCATTTTTTTTTTAAATTTTTTAAGTACACTAGGTTCTATTTACCACTTAGAACTTTGTGAACTTAGTTTTTTTTATAAATTGATGTACTTAGAACTTTGTTTCCTGCATTTTTATTGACTATATAGGAAACTAAAAGAGATAGACAAATATGGATGAAAGGAATCGAAAGAGCATACTCGATTTACTACGAATACATGTATAACTCAGTTTGAAAAAAATGTCAGTTAGAACCCTGTTGTGCTAAGGTCGCGAAATATCAGACAATTTACTCACACACATAAATATCTCGCAAATTCGATTGGAACCAAAAAGAAGTAGTACTGGTCCGAAATCCAATCGAAAGCGACATTAAATTCAAAAGTAAATTTATGTAAGCGAAGATAGTCTGGAATAATTTTGATTTCTATTTGCTGTGATTTTTCTTCGCTAATCGTGATTGGTGTTCTTTCTCTTCTTTCCGAACTTTGCTCCTACTCCTACCTTGTGGTTCGTTTATGTGAGAATAGTGATCTGTGATCAGTAATTGGTTTCTGTTTGCTTTTCAATCACTGTTTCTGTTTATCTAATGTGTCAAAATGTTCAGTTCGACAAATTGAGGTGAGAAACTTCTGAGGTGAAATAAACTACTATGTCATGTTTGCGCCTCCTTAACCCTGTCGCTATATGTCTTATGAGATAGATCGAAGATGGTTTTGTATTTTCTTACTTCGATGACCACTTTATGTTTTAAATCATATTCACAGTCTCTTTTTTTGTTTTTCCAATCTTGGACACTCTGGCATAGACTCAGTAAAAATAATTTCATCAAAATTTAAATAATTTTTATTTTCGTTTTCCATTTTTAATATTTTATGACGCCCGATCCACATAAAACTACAACCGACAACAAACAACTTAATTACAAAACGGTAAGATTCTTATTTTTTTCCACAAAACAATGGCACTGACATTGTTTTGCGCGAACAAATATTCGTGGTGAATATTTTTTAGGCTTTTTAATCTTGCTCTTGTGGAGTATTATAGCGCTCTATTGGCTTGTCTGTTTGTATACTGAAGCTGTCTAGTTCACAAACATCAAATATGATTGATATAAAATTATAGCATATTCTGATAGGATGATTGAGGCGATATGGTTTTGAATTTCAAATAATACTAAATTCATTCCAGTCAGTATGAATATCCTCGGTTTATCGCCATAAAAACTAATATTGACAGGCGATAGTCTCCTGTTCATTTAAAATATTCCATCTATAGTTCTTATATCAAAATGTATTTAAACCAAGCGTCACAGGGTATGTTTTAAAAAAATATAACATACCCAATTTATTCCATTTGGCTACTAAATTTTAGATAAGTTATATTTTTTGTAATAAACTCTCACAGCCGTATTAATAAAAAACGCTTATTCCACCTTTATTACATGAGGTTACAAAACCTTAAAATAAGAGTTAGTCCATGGAATAACATTTCCTATTAATAAAAACAAAACGAAACGAAAATCTACTACAATAAGTAGATCACGTTACCGAACACACCTAATAATTCTGTCAAAGTTATTATCATTTGTTTGACACGTCTGATTTGTGTTCCTTCGCTAAACCACCATGTTTGGTGGTTTAAATTACTAAACGTCACTTAGACGATTTTTTTTTTTTTTTTTTTTTTTTTTTTTAACATTTTGTACTTAGTCCGTGGAATAAGGTTATTCCTACCCTATTCCACGTTTATAAATTTGGCTGTCAATGGAAATTGGCAATAGCTAGCTCCAAATTTATTGTTGATAGAAGAAAATAATACTACGGTTTTTGAAAAAGAAGTATTGAAAAATAAACTTAATTGAGACCAATAAAAATTATAAAAAATATTCCATTGTATTCAGAAGATGGCTCCATACGATGTTTTAAAAATAAACTTATTAAACAAAATGTATGCATTCTTGCTATTTGTCGTGTCGTGTTAGGGTTAAATTTAAAAATAAATGATCTACGAAATGATTAAATATAAAAATGATGTTACTGATGTACAAACTGTTTAAAACAGTTTCAAAATATATGTATGTAATACAAACAAAACAAATTACAAACAATTGAAAAGAAAATAAACTGTGAGTAATTTAAAAAAAAATGTACAAAATTGTTTGTATGTAGGTAGCTACATAAAATGTAATTTTGTATACTTTTTCACTTTTATTAGATACTCTTACAAAATATAAGTTTTAAATAAATCAATAGCTTTTCATTGACGGTGTTCACATTGGACTGGCTCTTCTGACTATTTATGACTTCTTTGAAATTTATCTTACTCCCACTTCATAGTTAGAAAGGGAAAAAAGTAGTACATTTTGAAAAATTATAAATTTGTAGATTTTTGTTGACGTTCTTTTTTGTAAATTCCAATGTGGTGAACACCATCATTAAATTTGTTAATGTCGCCTTTGACTTGTGGGTCTGCTAAAAAAAATATTTGTTAAAAAAATATTTTATGTAAAATATAATTATATACAGGTACACGGCAATGATACGTTTTAAAGATTGTCAATTTTTGTAATGTAGAAAAAAAACTGTTTACTTATTTTTATATCATTTTAAGAAACGTTTTCTTGCAATTTAGAATTAAGTTGATTCTTATTTTACACAAATAAAACTGTTAATGGAAAATAAAATTAAGTTTGGATTTTGTTTACTTAGGACAAGATAAACAAAAAAAATGACTAGCTAACCTTCAGAAGTTTAGAAATGGTAAGTTGCTGATGGACCGTGTAGCTGTAGATTAACCAATCCCTGGAAATATTTTGGATGTAAAATATCAAAAATTATACCTTTTTTTAGGTTTTGGGTAGAAAATAATTAAAACAAATTGCCGGGGTGAAAAAAAGCTGTGGTGGCAATACAAATTGCCAGGGTGGAAAAAAAAAATTGCCGGGGTGGCAACGAAAATGCCAGGGTCTCAAAAAAAAGTGCCGGGGTGGCAAACAAATTGCCAGAGTAGGAGAAAAAATACCGGGTGGCAAAAAAATGTCCGGTGGCCTGATTAGGGAATACGAAGCGAATCGTTTTCAATTCGATATCTCCTTTTCGACCCGCTTCGTTTTGATGAATTATCGAATTCGAAGCGAGTCGTTAATTAAACTTCCAAGATTTCCAGTTATTGACAGCTGGTTTCCAGGAATTAGTTTGTTTTATTGAAGTCACGCATTGTGAGAATTCAACTTGTTTTGTTGCGTTTGGCTTTGAAATATAAATATAAAGAAAAAATTGAATTCGGAATAGTGTATTTTAGTTTTGTGTACAAAACGCGCTAAGCCTATGAAAATATAAAAATTCTTGAATCTGCGAGTTAAAACAAAATAATTGAAAAGTCCTTCTTCAACGCGTGTGTTTTTTTTTTTGTTGTCTTTTGTGTTGGTAAATTCAATTAATTTATTTAGGCCTTTTTGTATTTTACAAAAAAAAAAAAAAAAAAAAACATTTCATATATTTTTATAAGAGTCCCGTGCCCTTTTAAGGCCGCAGTGATACTTGCTCAAAGTAGTGATTTTGTATTCAGGCGAATTGAGAGCTCCTTTGGTTCTCGCTTAATTTTTCCTTATAAATTCAATGAGCGCTGACAATAGTTGCTGGTCCGAGTGCTGCTGTTTGGACTCCTACACGTTTAATTAAAAAAAAAAATATTGTTTATTTCTTTAGTTTGTTTCAATAAAAAAAATAGTTAAACTCACATTTTAATTTATTTCATTTAAAAAAAATACTCCTTTCGCCGTGTCGATACACCAATCCGCAAAAAAAAAAAAACCTATCGGAAATTCATGCGTTAAAAGTTGAAATGTCATTTCGCATTCGTTTTCGAAAATAAGGCGGATGTAAAACGAAAGAGACGAAAGCGGAAGCAGTAATACCAAATCTTATTTTCGCCACGTTAAACGATTCGCTTCGTATTCCCTAATCTGGCCACGGGGTTTTTCAAAAACGAAAGGAACTATGCGAAAGCTGGGTGACATTCTGTATCGCACAACTTTCGGTCAAAATATCGTCTTTTAATCATTCACTACAGACAAATCATCATGGTGAGTTACAGCGTCGAGCAACACGTGCAAATGATGTTTTAGAGCAGTTAGAAGTTTATCCCAATTTTGGTCGAAAAATCATCTTTAGCGATGAGGGACATCTTTGGATGAATGGGTACGTGTGTAAGCAAAATTGCCGGACTTGGGACGACACTAATCCACGCGAGATTTACGAGGTGCCAATGCATCCAAATAAAGTTACTGTTTTGTGTGGATTTTGGGCTGGATGCCTGGAGGCGTCATCGGTCCGTATTTCTTCGAAAATGATGCTGGCCAGGCTATCACCGTCAACGGCGATCGCTAAAGGTCGATGATCACCAACTTTTTGTGGCCTAAATTGGATGATAAGGACACTGAAGATATATGGTTTCAACAGGATGACGCTACGTGCCACACAGCTTAATACACAATCGATATTCTGCACGAGCGGTTTCATGGTGTGGTTATCTCGCGCCGAGGCAACGTGAATTGGCCACCAAGATCGTGTGATTTGACCCCTTTGGACTTTTTCTTGTGGGGCTTTTTTAAGTCGCAGTCTATGCGAATAAGTTGCAAACCACCTCGACCCTCAAACACAACATAATCGATGCCATCGGTCAAATTCAGCCTGATTTATGCCCAAAGTCATCGAAAACTACATTTTCACTACGCCAATTTAGGCAATTTCGTTGAAAATATACATTTCGAACTGCCAAAGCCTATTCAAAATGAAATGAGCTACCTACCTATACAAAAAAATTAACAAATTTAAGACGAAAACACTTTTTTGGTATTTGCAAAATTACCTCATTTTGGGTTCCAATGAAAATTAAAATAAACAACTGGGTCGAAAGAACCTTCATTAGCTGGACCAAAGAACACGCTTTTCGTTTTTATTCCTGACTGTTACATTTTTTATTTCGGAGGGCCTCAGCAACAGCATACAGCAATCTCCAGTTGCCTGACCAAAGACAATCAGTTAAGCTAGCTGTGAAAATACTGAGGAAAAAAATTTTTTGGATTCGCTTGATCATTTGTTTTGAATTTTATTCAGAATTTATTTTAATCCTATCAAAGTTTTTATTTCAGCGAATTGAAGTTGCAGGAAAAATTAGTAAAATATCAGAGGTGCACAGTTTTCTGTTTCTTAATTTTAGTAAATAGATATAAATATTCACTACTGAAAATGGAAACAATAGCTCTGATTTTCAAAAATGACCACTTGTGTAAATTGCTCTTTTTACAATAGTGGAAAAACTAAAATACATTACTTACTTACTTTACTTTTGATGGCGCTCACAGCCCAGTATGGGCTTCGGCCTCAACTAACAAGCCCCTCCAGCCAGCTCTGTCCCTAGATAGCCGCTTCCAGTTGCGCACACCGAGTGCTTTGATGTCGTCATTCACTTGATTGCACCACCTGTTACGGGTTCTTCCTCTGCTGCGTACACCATCGGAGTTGGTTTCGAAGACTCGTCGGGCAGGTGCGTTGCTGTCCATACGCTCCACGTGCCCCAGCCATCTCAGCCGCTGTATTTTCAGCTTTTTGCCCAGGTCAACGTCGCTGTATAGCCCGTATAGCTCGTCGTTGAATCTTCTCCTCCATACTCCTTCGATACACACCGGACCGAAAATCACACGAAGAATCTTCCTCTCAAAGCACCCTAGCAGATTTTTATCCGAATCTTTCAGTGTCCATGCTTCTGACCCATAAAGCAGGACCGGGATGATTAGGGTTTTGTATAAAGTCTCCTTGGTTCTCCTTACTACTTGAATGCCTTCTAAGACCGAAGAAACAGCGGTTGGCAAGAGTAATTCTTCGCTTGATCTCTGCACTGATGTCATTCTGCGATGTAATAGTGGAGCCCAGGTAGACAAAGTCCTTGACAACTTCGAAGTTATATCTGTCCATCGTGATATTTTGCCCAAGTCGACGATGTTGAGATTCCTCTCTCGATGACAGCATATACTTCGTCTTGTCCTCATTAACCGCCAATCCCATTCTAGCCGCCTCCGATTCAATGCTCGCAAATGCCCCTGCCACAGCTCGCTTCGTTCTGCCGACAATGTCTATGTCATCCGCATATGCAAGCAATTGAACGGACTTTTGATAGATTGTACCGCTGGTGTTGACATGTGCGTTGCGTACAATGGCTTCAAGAACGATGTTGAATAGGTTGCATGATAACGCGTCGCCTTGCCTCAATCCTTTCTCAACATCAAAGGAATCGGTGGTGTTCTTACCAATTTTGACGGAGCAGCGAGATTTCTCCATTGTCATCCTGCACAGGCGGACGAGTTTGGCAGGGATGCCGAGACACGACATGGTTTTGTATAATTCGTCCCTTTTCACGCTATCATACGCGACTTTAAAATCGATAAAATGGTGGTGTGTATCAATCTGGAATTCCCGGGATTTTTCTAAAATCTGTCGGAGTGTGAACATTTGATCGACGGTTGACTTGCCTGGCCTAAAACCGCACTGATAGGGGCCGATCAGATCGTTGACAAAAGGTTTTAAGCGGTTACACAGGATGGCCGACAAGATTTTATAAGCGACGTTTAGGAGACTAATTCCTCTGTAGTTGGTACATTTCAGAACATCTCCCTTTTTATGGATGGGGCACACTATACCGAGGTTTCATTCATCGGGCATACTTTCCTCCGACCAAATTTTGCAGATGAGCTGGTGTATGCTCCTAGCCAATTTATCTCCCGCTGATGAAAATACATTACATATTCGAATTATAATTGAATACAAAGATTCTTTTTCGTTGCGTTTCAAGAAAAGTATGAACAAAGTTCACGAGTGATTTCGATATGCCTCTGATTTGGAAAAAATGTATGTCACTAAGACTGCCACCGATGGAAAAGTGAAAGGCACCTTCCAAAATAAATATGTACATCAAATATACCTAATCTTTCTTACCAGTAAGCCTTTCTGATAAAAATAATGGGCAAAATTGTTAAATTCTACGAGCCTAGGCGCTTTTCGTCAATAATTCCATCCGACTGGTCAAACGGTCCACCGCAAGGAGTTCCAAAAAATCTCCTTTACCATAGCTATTGGCTTTTGCATTATGGGATTCATAGGTTACTTTTTAAAAGTAATCCACATCCAAATCAATAACAATATTGTTCGATCGTAAATATTGAATAAGAGCAAACAAAATCCTTTCGTAATAGGTTTTCATCATAGTTTTATATATTTATGTCTTTTATCGTTAACATTGATATTTTTTGGTTAGAATAACTATAAATCGAAAGTTATCACTTTTTTGCTTTTAAAAATAATTTGTCATACAGAAATCAAACAAAACAATTTCTGTATGTGTTCTATAATGTGTTTAAAGATTTTATTTTCAGAAAAAAAAATGTTCTTTTTTTGAAAATCCTATTAGTTTTTACTTTACTGAGTGAAAATTTGGTAACAACTCCGCACTTTGATTTCTGTTTGGTTTAACAGGTTTTGGCTGTCATCTCAAAACGGAAACTAGCCTATGCATATATTTTAAGATTTGAATGTATTATCATATGAGAAGTTTGCTGTTGTGTTAAATATCTTATTGAATTGAAGTTACCAACATTCAAATTCTCTATTGAATTCTAAACTAACAATCAAAAATCCTACTAGCTTTCTAAGTAACCAACTTTCATTTTTTTTTTTCTATGTGGTTACTAAATAATTATTTCAGACCAACAAAATAATCTTGAGTTCTCGGGGGGGGGGGGGGGGGGGGGGGGGCATGACCCCGTGACCCCCCCCTGTAAACGCCGTTGCCTCCGACTATCGAACCAAAGCTGCCCTTCACGTGAATGATCTTCACGTCGTACTTCGGGCACATATCATACGTTGTCTCCAGGAGATCGTAGAATGCTTCTTTGGTTGAGTCCTCCCTCCTTTTATGGGGGGGCGTGAACACAGATCAGCGAAATGTTCTTAAATTTGCCTTTGATGCGGATTGTAGTTTTCGTAGAGTATGATACATCTATGGATAGGTGGCACCTCCTTACTTACTTACTTATGCTGGCGCCACTATCGCGTAAAGCACGCGTAACGCATGCGTAATGCGAGCGTAACGTTACGCATGCGTTACGCATCCGTTACGCATCCGTTACGCATGCGTTACGCATCCGTTACGCATGCGTTACGCATGCGTTACGCATCCGTTACGCATGCGTTACGCATCCGTTACGCATGCGTTACGCATCCGTTACGCATGCGTTACGCATCCGTTACGCATGCGATACGCATCCGTTACGCATGCGTTACGCATCCATTACGCATCCATTACGCATGCGTTACGCATCCGTTACGCATGCGTTGCGCATCCGTTACGCATGCGTTACCATCCGTTACGCATGCGTTACGCATCCACGCATGCGTTTCGCATCCGTTACGCATGCGTTACGCATCCGTTACGCATGCGTTACGCAACCGTTACGCATGCGTTGCGCATCCGTTACGCATGCGTGACGCGTGCATTACGCATCCGTTACGCGTGTATTACGCATCCGTTAAGCATGCGTTACGCATCCGTTACGCATGCGTTACGCATCCGTTACGCATGCGTTACGCATCCGTTACGCATGCGATACGCATCCGTTACGCATGCGTTACGCATCCATTACGCATGCGTTACGCATCCGTTACGCATGCGTTGCGCATCCGTTACGCATGCGTTACCATCCGTTACGCATGCGTTACGCATCCACGCATGCGTTTCGCATCCGTTACGCATGCGTTACGCATCCGTTACGCATGCGTTACGCATCCGTTACGCATCCGTTACGCATGCGTTACGCATCCATTACGCATGCGTTACGCATCCGTTACGCATGCGTTGCGCATCCGTTACGCATGCGTTACCATCCGTTACGCATGCGTTACGCATCCACGCATGCGTTTCGCATCCGTTACGCATGCGTTACGCATCCGTTACGCATGCGTTACGCAACCGTTACGCATGCGTTACGCATCCGTCATGCATCCGTTACGCATCCGTTACGCATGCGTTACGCATCCGTTACGCATGCGTTACGCATCCGTTACGCATGCGTTACGCATCCGTTACGCATGCGTTATCATCCGTTACGCATGCGTTACGCATCCGTTACGCATGCGTTACGCATCCGTTACGCATGCGATACGCATCCGTTACGCATGCGTTACGCATCCATTACGCATGCGTTACGCATCCGTTACGCATGCGTTACGCATCCGTTACGCATGCGTTACGCATCCGTTACGCATGCGTTACGCATCCGTTACGCATGCGATACGCATCCGTTACGCATGCGTTACGCATCCATTACGCATGCGTTACGCATCCGTTACGCATGCGTTGCGCATCCGTTACGCATGCGTTGCGCATCCGTTACGCATGCGTTGCGCATCCGTTACGCATGCGTTACCATCCGTTACGCAAGCGTTACGCATCCACGCATGCGTTTCGCATCCGTTACGCATGCGTTACGCATCCGTTACGCATGCGATACGCATCCGTTACGCATGCGTTACGCATCCATTACGCATGCGTTACGCATCCGTTACGCATGCGTTGCGCATCCGTTACGCATGCGTTACCATCCGTTACGCATGCGTTACGCATCCACGCATGCGTTTCGCATCCGTTACGCATGCGTTACGCATCCGTTACGCATGCGTTACGCAACCGTTACGCATGCGTTACGCATCCGTCATGCATCCGTTACGCATCCGTTACGCATGCGTTACGCATCCGTTACGCATGCGTTACGCATCCGTTACGCATGCGTTACGCAACCGTTACGCAACCGTTACGCATGCGTTACGCATCCGTTATGCATGCGTTACGCATCCGTTACGCATGCGTTACGCATCCGTTACGCATGGGTTACGCATCCGTTACGCATGCGTTACGCATCCGTTACGCATGCGTTACGCATCCGTTACGCATGCGTTACGCAACCGTTACGCATGCGTTACGCATCCGTTATGCATCCGTTACGCATCCGTTACGCATGCGTTACGCATCCGCTAGTTTTCAGAAATGGATAGCTCTCCAAAAACTGATTAAGCGGTTAATAAACCCCAAGGCCTTCCGAGCCTTATTTGTGGAACTGTAGACATCCAAAGTCATGCAAACTTTCAAAACTCAAAAAAATCGATTTTAATGGATTTACTTTGAATTAAGATATCTCCGCAACCAGACCTCCTAGAATGTTCTAGTTTTCAGCTATGGATAGCTCTTGAAAAACTAATTAAACATTTTGCAAGCGAAAATGACGTCATAGCCTTATTTGCGGAACTGTGGGCATCCAAAGTCATACAAGCCTTCATAACTCAAAAAAATAACTTTGAATGCAAATATCTCGAAAACTAGACCTTATAAAAGGGCTTGCTTTGGATGTGCTGGTTGCATTTGACAAAACCTTTCTATATATGTACGTTTCAATGGGTTCCAGAGACTTTCGTAAAAAAATGAATTTTTAGTGATAAGGGGGTAGATGCGTAACGCATGCGTAACGGATGCGTAACGCATGCGTAACGGACTCGTAACGCATGCGTAACGGACTCGTAACGCATGCGTAACGGGTGCGTAACGGATGCGTAACGCATGCGTAACGGCTGCGTAACGCATGCGTAACGGCTGCGTAACGCATGCGTAACGGCTGCGTAACGCATGCGTAACGGATGCGTAACGCATGCGTAACGGATGCGTAACGCATGCGTAACGGATGCGTAACGCATGCGTAACGGATGCGTAACGCATGCGTAACGGATGCGTAACGCATGCGTAACGGATGCGTAACGGTTGCGTAACGCATGCGTAACGGATGCGTAACGCATGCGTAACGGATGCGTAACGGATGCGTAACGCATGCGTAACGGATGCGTAACGCATGCGTAACGGATGCGTAACGCATGCGCAACGGATGCGTAACGCATGCGCAACGGATGCGTAACGCATGCGTAACGGATGCGTAACGCATGCGTAACGGATCCGTAACGCATGCGTAACGGATGCGTAACGCATGCGTAACGGATGCGTAACGCATGCGTAACGGATGCGTAACGGATGCGTAACGGATGCATAACGGATGCGTAACGCATGCGTAACGGTTGCGTAACGCATGCGTAACGGATGCGTAACGGATGCGTAACGGTTGCGTAACGCATGCAAAACGGATGCGTTACGCATGCGTAACGGATGCGTAAATCATGCGTAACGGATGCGTAACGGATGCGTAACGCATGCGTAACGGATGCGTAACGCATGCGTAACGGATGCGTAACGCATGCGTAACGGATGCGTAACGCATGCGTAACGGATGCGTAACGCATGCGTAACGGATGCGTAACGCATGCGTAACGGATGCGTAACTCATGCGTAACGGTTGCGTAACGCATGCGTAACGGATGCGTAACGCGTGCGTTACGGAAGCGTAAAGTTATGGCCATATTAAGATTTTTAGTTTTTGGGTTGAAACAAGAAAGATTAACTTGGAAAGTTTTTGCGACCTATAGTGCAGATGTGTTTCGCTCTGACAACAACAATTGAGCTCTTCAGTAAGAATTGTTGTTGCCTTTCTTAGACACATGATTTTAGTCGATGGCTACCGACGTATTAATAAAATAAGCTGCACTGATGTGCTGCAAATTATATAATTTCCAGGGGAATTTGGTTAAATTCTTGCACCTAGATAGTTGTTGTAATTGCCCGTGGTCTAGCATTTTATAAGAAGAAGGTAAACAATAACAATAGAAAAATTGTTTTTGTTTTTTTGTTAAGTGCACTTTTTAATATGAAATATTAATTTGGAAAGTTTTTGCGACCTATAGTGCAGATGTGTTTCGCTCTGACAACAACAATTGAGCTCTTCAGTAAGAATTGTTGTTGCCTTTCTTAGACACATGATTTTAGTCGATGGCTACCGACGTATTAATAAAATAAGCTGCACTGATGTGCTGCAAATTATATAATTTCCAGGGGAATTTGGTTAAATTCTTGCACCTAGATAGTTGTTGTAATTGCCCGTGGTCTAGCATTTTATAAGAAGAAGGTAAACAATAACAATAGAAAAATTGTTTTTGTTTTTTTGTTAAGTGCACTTTTTAATATGAAATATTAATTTGGAAAGTTTTTGCGACCTATAGTGCAGATGTGTTTCGCTCTGACAACAACAATTGCTAGACCACGGGCAATTACAACAACTATCTAGGTGCAAGAATTTAACCAAATTCCCCTGGAAATTATATAATTTGCAGCACATCAGTGCAGCTTATTTTATTAATACGTCGGTAGCCATCGACTAAAATCATGTGTCTAAGAAAGGCAACAACAATTCTTACTGAAGAGCTCAATTGTTGTTGTCAGAGCGAAACACATCTGCACTATAGGTCGCAAAAACTTTCCAAATTAATATTTCATATTAAAAAGTGCACTTAACAAAAAAACAAAAACAATTTTTTTATTGTTATTGTTTACCTTCTTCTTATAAAATGCTAGACCACGGGCAATTACAACAACTATCTAGGTGCAAGAATTTAACCAAATTCCCCTGGAAATTATATAATTTGCAGCACATCAGTGCAGCTTATTTTATTAATACGTCGGTAGCCATCGACTAAAATCATGTGTCTAAGAAAGGCAACAACAATTCTTACTGAAGAGCTCAATTGTTGTTGTCAGAGCGAAACACATCTGCACTATAGGTCGCAAAAACTTTCCAAATTAATATTTCATATTAAAAAGTGCACTTAACAAAAAAACAAAAACAATTTTTCTATTGTTATTGTTTACCTTCTTATAAAATGCTAGACCACGGGCAATTACAACAACTATCTAGGTGCAAGAATTTAACCAAATTCCCCTGGAAATTATATAATTTGCAGCACATCAGTGCAGCTTATTTTATTAATACGTCGGTAGCCATCGACTAAAATCATGTGTCTAAGAAAGGCAACAACAATTCTTACTGAAGAGCTCAATTGTTGTTGTCAGAGCGAAACACATCTGCACTATAGGTCGCAAAAACTTTCCAAATTAATATTTCATATTAAAAAGTGCACTTAACAAAAAAACAAAAACAATTTTTCTATTGTTATTGTTTACCTTCTTCTTATAAAATGCTAGACCACGGGCAATTACAACAACTATCTAGGTGCAAGAATTTAACCAAATTCCCCTGGAAATTATATAATTTGCAGCACATCAGTGCAGCTTATTTTATTAATACGTCGGTAGCCATCGACTAAAATCATGTGTCTAAGAAAGGCAACAACAATTCTTACTGAAGAGCTCAATTGTTGTTGTCAGAGCGAAACACATCTGCACTATAGGTCGCAAAAACTTTCCAAATTAATATTTCATATTAAAAAGTGCACTTAACAAAAAAACAAAAACAATTTTTCTATTGTTATTGTTTACCTTCTTCTTATAAAAAGCTAGACCACGGGCAATTACAACAACTATCTAGGTGCAAGAATTTAACCAAATTCCCCTGGAAATTATATAATTTGCAGCACATCAGTGCAGCTTATTTTATTAATACGTCGGTAGCCATCGACTAAAATCATGTGTCTAAGAAAGGCAACAACAATTCTTACTGAAGAGCTCAATTGTTGTTGTCAGAGCGAAACACATCTGCACTATAGGTCGCAAAAACTTTCGAAATTAATATTTCATATTAAAAAGTGCACTTAACAAAAAAACAAAAACAATTTTTCTATTGTTATTGTTTACCTTCTTCTTAAGAAAGATTAACTTTTAATCAAAATTTCTCTGCAACCAGAGCCCACAAAATGCTCTAGTTTTCAGAAATGGATAGCTCTCCAAAAACTGATTAAGCGGTTAATAAACCGCAAGGCCTTCCGAGCCTTATTTGTGGAACTGTAGACATCCAAAGTCATGCAAACTTTCAAAACTCAAAAAAATCGATTTTAATGGATTTACTTTGAATTAAGATATCTCCGCAACCAGACCTCCTAGAATGTTCTAGTTTTCAGCTATGGATAGCTCTTGAAAAACTAATTAAACGTTTTGCAAGCGAAAATGACGTCATAGCCTTATTTGCGGAACTGTGGGCATCCAAAGTCATACAAGCCTTCATAACTCAAAAAAATAACTTTGAATGCAAATATCTCGAAAACTAGACCTTATAAAAGGGCTTGCTTTGGATGTGCTGGTTGCATTTGACAAAACCTTTCTATATATGTACGTTTCAATGGGTTCCAGAGACTTTCGTAAAAAATGAATTTTTAGTGATAAGGGGGTAGATGCGTAACGCATGCGTAACGGATGCGTAACGCATGCGTAACGGACTCGTAACGCATGCGTAACGCATGCGTAACGGTTGCGTAACGCATGCGTAACGGATGCGTAACGCATGCGTAACGGATGCGTAACGCATGCGTAACGGATGCGTAACGCATGCGTAACGGATGCGTAACGCATGCGTAACGGATGCGTAACGCATGCGTAACGGATGCGTAACACATGCGTAACGGTTGCGTAACGGATGCGTAACGCATGCGTAACGGATGCGTAACGCATGCGTAACGGATGCGTAACGCATGCGTAACGGATGCGTAACGCATGCGTAACGGATGCGTAACGCATGCGTAACGGATGCGTAACGCATGCGTAACGGATGCGTAACGCATGCGTAACGGATGCGTAACGCATGCGTAACGGATGCAAAACGCATGCGTAACGGATGCGTAACGCATGCGTAACGGATGCGTAACGCATGCGTAACGGATGCGTAACGCATGCGTAACGGATGCGTAACGCATGCGTATCGGATGCGTAACGCATGCGTAACGGATGCGTAACGCATGCGTAACGGATGCGTAACGAATGCGTAACGCATGCGTAACGGATGCGTAACGCATGCGTAACGGATGCGTAACGCATGCGTAACGGATGCGTAACGGATGCGTAACGCATGCGTAACGGATGCGTAACGGATGCGTAACGCATGCGTAACGGATGCGTAACGCATGCGTAACGGATGCGTAACGCATGCGTAACGGATGCGTAACGCATGCGTAACGGATGCGTAACGCATGCGTAACGGATGCGTAACGCATTCGTAACGGATGCGTAACGCATGCGTAACGGTTGCGTAACGGATGCGTAACGCATGCGTAACGGATGCGTAACGCATGCGTAACGCATGCATAACGGATGCGTAACGGATGCGTAACGCATGCGTAACGCAAGCGTAACGGATGCGTAACGCATGCGTAACGGATGCGTAACGCATGCGTAACGGATGCGTAACGGATGCGTAACGCCTGCGTAACGGATGCGTAACGCATGCGTAACGGATGCGTAACAGATGCATAACGGATGCGTAACGCATGCGTAACGGTTGCGTAACGGATGCGTAACGCATGCGTAACGGATGCGTAACGGTTGCGTAACGCATGCAAAACGGATGCGTTACGCATGCGTAACGGATGCGTAAATCATGCGTAACGGATGCGTACGCATGCGTAACGGATGCGTAACGCATGCGTAACGGATGCGTAACGCATGCGTAACGGATGCGTAACGCATGCGTAACGGATGCGTAACGCATGCCTAACGCATGCGTAACGGATGCGTAACGGATGCGTTACGCCTGCGTAAAGGATGCGTAACGGATGCATAACGGATGCGTAACGCATGCGTAACGGTTGCGTAACGGATGCGTAACGCATGCGTAACGGATGCGTAACGGTTGCGTAACGCATGCAAAACGGATGCGTTACGCATGCGTAACGGATGCGTAAATCATGCGTAACGTTACGGATGCGTAACGGATGCGTAACGCATGCGCAACGGATGCGTAACGCATGCGTAACGGACTCGTAACGCATGCGTAACGGACTCGTAACGCATGCGTAACGGGTGCGTAACGGATGCGTAACGCATGCGTAACGGATGCGTAACGCATTCGTAACGGATGCGTAACGCATGCGTAACGGTTGCGTAACGGATGCGTAACGCATGCGTAACGATGCGTAACGCATGCGTAACGATGCGTAACGATGCGTAACGCATGCGTAACGGATGCGTAACGCATGCGTAACGGATGCGTAACGCATGCGTAACGGATGCGTAACGCATGCGTAACGGATGCGTAACGCATGCGTAACGGATGCGTAACGCATGCGTAACGGATGCGTAACGCATGCGTAACGGATGCGTAACGGATGCGTAACGCATGCGTAACGGATGCGTAACGCATGCGTAACGCATGCGTAACGCATGCGTAACGCATGCGTAACGGATGCGTAACGCATGCGTAACGGATGCGTTACGCATGCGTAACGGATGCGTAACGCATGCGTAACGGATGCGTAACGCATGCGTAACGGATGCGTAACGGATGCGTTACGCCTGCGTAACGGATGCGTAACGGATGCATAACGGATGCGTAACGCATGCGTAACGGTTGCGTAACGGATGCGTAACGCATGCGTAACGGATGCGTAACGGTTGCGTAACGCATGCAAAACGGATGCGTTACGCATGCGTAACGGATGCGTAAATCATGCGTAACGGATGCGTAACGCATGCGTAACGCATGCGTAACGGATGCGTAACGCATGCGTAACGGATGCGTAATGGTTGCGTAACGCATGCAAAACGGATGCGTTACGCATGCGTAACGGATGCGTAAATCATGCGTAACGGATGCGTAACGGATGCGTAACGCATGCGTAACGGATGCGTAACGCATGCGTAACGGATGCGTAACTCATGCGTAACGGATGCGTAACGCGTGCGTTACGGAAGCGTAAAGTTATGGCCATATTAAGATTTTTAGTTTTTGGGTTGAAACAAGAAAGATTAACTTTTAATCAAAATTTCTCTTTAACCAGAGCCCACAAAATGCTCTAGTTTTCAGAAATGGATAGCTCTCCAAAAACTGATTAAGCGGTTAATAAACCGCAAGGCCTTCCGAGCCTTATTTGTGGAACGGTAGACATCCAAAGTCATGCAAACTTTCAAAACTCAAAAAAATCGAAACGGATGCGTACGCATGCGTAACGGATGCGTAACGCATGCGTAACGGATGCGTAACGGATGCGTAACGGATGCGTAACGCATGCGTAACGGATGCGTAACGCATGCGTAACGGATGCGTAACGGTTGCGTAACGCATGCAAAACGGATGCGCATGCGTAACGGATGCGTAAATCATGCGTAACGGATGCGTAACGCATGCGTAACGCATGCGTAACGGATGCGTAACGCATGCGTAACGGATGCGTAACGCATGCGTAACGGATGCGTAACGCATGCGTAACGGATGCGTAACGCATGCGTAACGGATGCGTAACTCATGCGTTACGGTTGCGTAACGCATGCGTAACGGATGTGTAACGCGTGCGTTACGGAAGCGTAAAGTTATGGCCATATTAAGATTTTTAGTTTTTGGGTTGAAACAAGAAAGATTAACTTTTAATCAAAATTTCTCTGCAACCAGAGCCCACAAAATGCTCTAGTTTTCAGAAATGGATAGCTCTCCAAAAACTGATTAAGAGGTTAATAAACAGCAAGGCCCTCCGAGCCTTATTTGTGGAACTGTAGACATCCAAAGTCATGCAAACTTTCAAAACTCAAAAAAATCGATTTTAATGGATTTTCTTTGAATTAAGATATCTCCGCAACCAGACCTCCTAGAATGTTCTAGTTTTCAGCTATGGATAGCTCTTGAAAAACTAATTAAACGTTTTGCAAGCGAAAATGACGTCATAGCCTTATTTGCGGAACTGTGGGCATCCAAAGTCATACAAGCCTTCATAACTCAAAAAAATAACTTTGAATGCAAATATCTCGAAAACTAGACCTTATAAAAGGGCTTGCTTTGGATGTGCTGGTTGCATTTGACAAAACCTTTCTATATATGTACGTTTCAATGGGTTCCAGAGACTTTCGTAAAAAAATGAATTTTTAGTGATAAGGGGGTAGATGCGTAACGCATGCGTAACGGATGCGTAACGCATGCGTAACGGACTCGTAACGCATGCGTAACGGACTCGTTACGCATGCGTAACGGGTGCGTAACGGATGCGTAACGGATGCGTAACGGATGCGTAACGCATGCGTAACGGATGCGTAACGCATGCGTAACGGATGCGTAACGCATGCGTAACGGATGCGTAACGCATGCGTAACGGATGCGTAACGCATTCGTAACGGATGCGTAACGCATGCGTAACGGTTGCGTAACGGATGCGTAACGCATGCGTAACGGATGCGTAACGCATGCGTAACGGATGCGTAACGCATGCGTAACGGATGCGTAACGCATGCGTAACGGATGCGTAACGCATGCGTAACGGATGCGTAACGCATGCGTAACGTATGCGTAACGCATTCGTAACGGATGCGTAACGCATGTGTAACGGATGCGTAACGCATGCGTAACGGATGCGTAACGCATGCGTAACGGATGCGTTACGGATGCGTAACGCATGCGTAACGGGCGTAACGCATGCGTAACGGATGCGTAACGCATGCGTAACGGATGCGTAACGCATGCGTAACGGATGCGTAACGCATGCGTAACGGATGCGTAACGGATGCGTAACGCATGCGTAACGGATGCGTAACGCATGCGTAACGGATGCGTAACGCATGCGTAACGGATGCGTAACGCATGCGTAACGGATGCGTAACGCATGCGTAACGGATGCGTAACGCATGCGTAACGAATGCGTAACGCATGCGTAACGGATGCGTAACGCATGCGTAACGGATGCGTAACGCATGCGTAACGGATGCGTAACGCATGCGTAACGGATGCGTAACGGATGCGTAACGGATGCGTAACGGATGCGTAACGCATGCGTAACGGATGCGTAACGCATGCGTAACGGATTCGTAACGCATGCGTAACGGATGCGTAACGCATGCATAACGGATGCGTAACGCATGCGTAACGGTTGCGTAACGCATGCGTAACACATGCGTAACGGATGCGTAACGCATGCGTAACGCATGCGTAACGGATGCGTAACGCATGCGTAACGGATGCGTAACGCATGCGTAACGGATGCGTAACGCATGCGTAACGGATGCGTAACGCATGCTTAACGCATGCGTAACGGATGCGTAAAGCATGCGTAACGGATGCGTAACGGATGCGTAACGCCTGCGTAACGGATGCGTAACGCATGCGTAACGGATGCGTAACGGATGCATAACGGATGCGTAACGCATGCGTAACGGTTGCGTAACGGATGCGTAACGCATGCGTAACGGATGCGTAACGGTTGCGTAACGCATGCAAAACGGATGCGTTACGCATGCGTAACGGATGCGTAAATCATGCGTAACGGATGCGTACGCATGCGTAACGGATGCGTAACGCATGCGTAACGGATGCGTAACGCATGCGTAACGCATGCGTAACGGATGCGTAACGCATGCGTAACGGATGCGTAACGCATGCGTAACGGATGCGTAACGGATGCGTAACGGATGCGTAACGGATGCGTAACGGATGCGTAACGCATGCGTAACGGATGCGTAACGCATGCGTAACGGATGCGTAACGGATGCGTTACGCCTGCGTAACGGATGCATAACGCATGCGTAACGGATGCGTTACGGATGCGTAACGCATGCGTAACGCATGCGTAACGGATGCGTAACGCATGCGTAACGGATGCGTAACGCATGCGTAACGGATGCGTAACGCATGCGTAACGGATGCGTAACTCATGCGTAACGGTTGCGTAACGCATGCGTAACGGATGCGTAACGCGTGCGTTACGGAAGCGTAAAGTTATGGCCATATTAAGATTTTTAGTTTTTGGGTTGAAACAAGAAAGATTAACTTTTAATCAAAATTTCTCTGCAACCAGAGCCCACAAAATGCTCTAGTTTTCAGAAATGGATAGCTCTCCAAAAACTGATTAAGCGGTTAATAAACCGCAAGGCCTTCCGAGCCTTATTTGTGGAACTGTAGACATCCAAAGTCATGCAAACTTTCAAAACTCAAAAAAATCGAAACGGATGCGTACGCATGCGTAACGGATGCGTAACGGATGCGTAACGCATGCGTAACGGATGCGTAACGCATGCGTAACGGATGCGTAACGCATGCGTAACGGATGCGTAACGGATTAACGAATGCGTAACGCATGCGTAACGGATGCGTAACGCATGCGTAACGGATGCGTTACGCATGCGTAACGGATGCGTAACGGTTGCGTAACGCACGCAAAACGGATGTACATGCGTAACGGATGCGTAAATCATGCGTAACGGATGCGTATCGGATGCGTAACGCATGCGTAACGGATGCGTAACGCATGCGTAACGGATGCGTAACTCATGCGTAACGGTTGCGTAACGCATGCGTAACGGATGCGTAACGCGTGCGTTACGGAAGCGTAAAGTTATGGCCATGTTAAGATTTTTAGTTTTTGGGTTGAAACAAGAAAGATTAACTTTTAATCAAAATTTCTCTGCAACCAGAGCCCACAAAATGCTCTAGTTTTCAGAAATGGATAGCTCTCCAAAAACTGATTAAGAGGTTAATAAACCGCAAGGCCTTCCGAGCCTTATTTGTGGAACTGTAGACATCCAAAGTCATGCAAACTTTCAAAACTCAAAAAAATCGATTTTAATGGATTTACTTTGAATTAAGATATCTCCGCAACCAGACCTCCTAGAATGTTCTAGTTTTCAGCTATGGATAGCTCTTGAAAAACTAATTAAACGTTTTGCAAGCGAAAATGACGTCATAGCCTTATTTGCGGAACTGTGGGCATCCAAAGTCATACAAGCCTTCATAACTCAAAAAAATAACTGAATGCAAATATCTCGAAAACTAGACCTTATAAAAGGGCTTGCTTTGGATGTGCTGGTTGCATTTGACAAAACCTTTCTATATATGTACGTTTCAATGGGTTCCAGAGACTTTCGTAAAAAAATGAATTTTTAGTGATAAGGGGGTAGATGCGTAACGCATGCGTAACGGATGCGTAACGCATGCGTAACGGACTCGTAACGCATGCGTAACGGACTCGTAACGCATGCGTAACGGGTGCGTAACGGATGCGTAACGGGTGCGTAACGGATGCGTAACGCATGCGTAACGGATGCGTAACGCATGCGTAACGGATGCGTAACGCATGCGTAACGGATGCGTAACGCATGCGTAACGGATGCGTAACGCATGCGTAACGGATGCGTAACGCATTCGTAACGGATGCGTAACGCATGCGTAACGGTTGCGTAACGGATGCGTAACGCATGCGTAACGGATGCGTAACGCATGCGTAACGGATGCGTAACGCATGCGTAACGGATGCATAACGCATGCGTAACGGATGCGTAACGCTTGCGTTACGGATGCGTAACGGATGCGTAACGCATGCGTAACGGATGCGTAACGCATGCGTAACGGATGCGTAACGCATGCGTAACGGATGCGTAACGCATGCGTAACGCATGCGTAACGGATGCGTAACGCATGCGTAACGGATGCGTAACGGATGCGTAACGCATGCGTAACGGATGCGAAACGCATGCGTAACGGATGCGTAACGCATGCGTAACGGATGCGTAACACATGCGTAACGGATGCGTAACGCATGCGTAACGGATGCGTAACGCATGCGTAACGGATGCATGCGTAACGGATGCATGCGTTACGCATCCGGATGCGTAACGGATGCGTAACGCATTCGTAACGGATGCGTAACGGATGCGTAACGGATGCGTAACGGATGCGTAACGGATGCGTAACGGATGCGTAACGGATGCGTAACGCATGCGTAACGGATGCGTAACGCATGCGTAACGGATGCGTAACGCATGCGTAACGGATGCGTAACGCATGCGTAACGGATGCGTAACGGATGCGTAACGCATGCGTAACGGATGCGTAACGCATGCGTAACGGATGCGTAACGCATGCGTAACGGATGCGTAACGCATGCGTAACGGATGCGTAACGGATGCGTAACGGATGCGTAACGGATGCGTAACGCATGCGTAACGGATGCGTAACGCATGCGTAACGGATGCGTAACGCATGCGTAACGGATGCGTAACGGATGCGTAACGCATGCGTAACGGATGCGTAACGGATGCGTAACGGATGTGTAACGGATGCGTAACGCATGCGTAACGGATGCGTAACGCATGCGTAACGGATGCGTAACGCATGCGTAACGGATGCGTAACGCATGCGTAACGGATGCGTAACGCATGCGTAACGCATGCGTAACGGATGCGTAACGCATGCGTAACGGATGCGTAACGCATGCGTAACGGATGCGTAACGCATGCGTTACGGATGCGTAACGGATGCGTAACGCATGCGTAACGGATGCGTAACGCATGCGTAACGGATGCGTAACGCATGCGTAACGGATGCGTAACGCATGCGTAACGGATGCGTAACGTATTGCAAGTTTTGCAAGCGAAAATGACGTCATAGCCTTATTTGCGGAACTGTGGGCATCCAAAGTCATACAAGCCTTCATAACTCAAAAAAATAACTTTGAATGCAAATATCTCGAAAACTAGACCTTATAAAAGGGCTTGCTTTGGATGTGCTGGTTGCATTTGACAAAACCTTTCTATATATGTACGTTTCAATGGGTTCCAGAGACTTTCGTAAAAAAATGAATTTTTAGTGATAAGGGGGTAGATGCCTAACGCATGCGTAACGGATGCGTAACGCATGCGTAACGGACTCGTAACGCATGCGTAACGGACTCGTAACGCATGCGTAACGGGTGCGTAACGGATGCGTAAAGCATGCGTAACGGATGCGTAACGCATGCGTAACGGATGCGTAACGCATGCGTAACGGATGCGTAACGGATGCGTAACGGATGCGTAACGCATGCGTAACGGATGCGTAACGCATGCGTAACGGATGCGTAACGCATGCGTAACGGATGCGTAACGCATGCGTAACGCATGCGTAACGGATGCGTAACGCATGCGTAACGCATGCGTAACGGATGCGTAACGCATGCGTAACGAATGCGTAACGCATGCGTTACGGATGCGTAACGCATGCGTAACGGATGCGTAACGCATGCGTAACGGATGCGTAACGCATGCGTAACGGATGCGTAACGCGTGCGTTACGGAAGCGTAAAGTACTGGCCATATTAAGATTTTTAGTTTTTGGGTTGAACCAAGAAAGATTAACTTTTAATCAAAATTTCTCTGCAACCAGAGCCCACAAAATGCTCTAGTTTTCAGAAATGGATAGCTCTCCAAAAACTGATTAAGCGATTAATAAACCGCAAGGCCTTCCGAGCCTTATTTGTGGAACTGTAGACATCCAAAGTCATGCAAACTTTCAAAACTCAAAAAAATCGAAACGGATGCGTACGCATGCGTAACGGATGCGTAACGCATGCGTAACGGATGCGTTACGCCTGCGTAACGGATGCGTAACGCATGCGTAACGGATGCGTAACGCATGCGTAACGGATGCGTAACGGATGCGTAACGGATGCGTAACGCATGCGTAACGGATGCGTAACGCATGCGTAACGGATGCGTAACGCATGCGTATCGCATGCGTAACGGATGCGTAACGCATGCGTATCGGATGCGTAACGGATGCGTAACGCATGCGGAACGGATGCGTAACGCATGCGTAACGGATGCGTAACGCATGCGTTACGGATGCGTAACGCATGCGTAGCCTTATTTGCGGAACTGTGGGAAAGTCATACAAGCCTTCATAACTCAAAAAAATAACTTTGAATGCAAATATCTCGAAAACTAGACCTTATAAAAGGGCTTGCTTTGGATGTTGTGGTGGTTCTACTGGGAATGCTCTATGTTAACTAGATAAAGCGCAGCTCGCTGTATAATATGGCTAATGAGCCGCAATTATAATATTAAAGAGAAGACATGTTGATAGTTTAGAACTGATTCTATTATCCAATATTTCACCGCTATTTATACTACTAAAAATCAATGGGTTATCCCCACTTATGCTTAAGAACTATCTTACAAATACTTTTGTGCTGCATCAGCATTCTATTTTCAATATATACAATATGTTGGGGCAGTCTAATAATTATGACTCAATGAAATTATGAATCTGGAACATAGTGTAACAAAATACTTCTACGACACTTCATGTGCATAGTCACCCAAGTGGTGGCAATGCCCTGAGCACAACACTCAGTTTCGTTTGGTAAAAAAGAAACAAATAAATAAATTTGATATTAAACTTTATAGTTTCGAATATCAATGAAATTTACTATTTCAATTGTGTCGATCGAATACTACATGTGGCTTTGTTTACGTTTGAGAAATGAGAAATGATTTTACGTTAATGAAATGAAAGAATGCTTTTATTACACTACATCCTTCCCCTTTAAAAAAAATGATATTTGTGTACATTTCTAAAATTTAAATAAATATCATTTGACTTTTTTGTGATATTGTTATTTTTAGTTTATGTATTTCTAGCTTTAATTAAATTATTATTATGTATTTCATATTTCTTATCATCTAATAAAATAGTACTATTTACACTGTTTTGAGATATAATTTTATATGGTCCTCTAAAAGGTTTATCGAATTTTCTTGTGTTTTGATTTTTTAAATATACATAATCTCCTACGGTAAAGTTTGATTTGTTTACATTTTTCTGAGAATTTTGTCTTTTATATTTGTCTTCAATTAAGTGATTTTTTGCTTGTTCATGAGCATGTCTTAGTTTGCATTTCAATTCATTCAAGTAATTGTCAATATTATAAATTGTATCTTTATTTTCTATTACTTCACATGGAAGTGTACATAATTTTCCAAATACAAGTTCAAATGGTGAATATAAAGTGCCACTGTGTGGTGTAGAGTTATAACAATAAGTATAATATGGTAACCATTCTTCCCAGTTACTTTTATCCCCTACGCTCATAATATATTCATTAAATACTCTATGATTTCTTTCTATTGATCCCATTGTTTCATGGTGAAAAGGTGTGGAAACTATCTTTTCTATCTTTAAAAGTGTACAAATATTCTTTAGCAATTCATTAGTAAATTCTGTTCCTTTATCTGTTTTAAGTTTCTTAAAGCATCCATATTTAAGAATAAATTTTTCTACTATTGCTTTTGCTACAGTATTCGCTTCTTTAGTTTCTATCGGGAATGCTTCTACAAATTTCGTTAAATCACATTGTACCGTTAATATGTATCTATAACCATTTGATGGTCTAAGTGGTCCTACAGTATCAATTGTTATTGTTTCAAATGACGAACTGGGTGTATCTGTAATTACAATATTTTCTTTTGTGTATCTTGTTATCTTTGTTTCATTGCATGTTTTGCAATTGTTAACAAATTTTTTAACCATTTTATTCATATTCTTCCAAACATATTTTTGTTTTAACTTATTGACGCATCTTCTGATACCGCAATGTCCTCCTATTTTGGAATTATGATATTCTTTTATCAATTTGTGCATTTCTTTCTCATCTATTATCTGCTTTGGAGGTTCAAATAATATTATGTCTAGACATTTGTCCTCATTTATATTTTCTTGCAGCTTATTAAATATTTCTTTAAATTTTTGTATGCATACTTCATTAAATATTAGACTATTTCTTGCTAGCGCTAGTCTTTTAACACCGGCATTGTTCATTTTGAATATTAGCTTCCTCAGAATCAATTTTATCTCTGATAAAGATTTATCGCTATATTCTACAACTACAGTGTTTGCTGCTATTATTATTTCATTTATTTTCCTCTTTGTAACGTTACTTTCTTTAAATTCTATCTTTTTTAATCGCCTTATGTCCGATATTGATGTACAGTCCCAAATATGAAGGTAGCTAGTCTCCACGATTGAGTCCAAGGCTATTGCACAATGTTCTTTTTCCTTTGGTATCTTCTCTTTATTTTTATTCATTGCTCTAGTTAAAACGTCTATGTTGTATTTTGGTATCATTTCTTTCAATTCATCAGAATCAATTTTTATTCTCGATAAAGCATCTGCATTGGTATTCATCTTGCCCTTTTTAAAAATTATTTCAAAATCATAATCCATCAAGTCAACTCGTATTCTAGTTAATTTAGATGATGGGTTTTTGTGAGTGAATAAACTGACTAATGGTCTGTGGTCTGTGTAAACTTTGAATTTTCTACCGAAAAGATATGGTCTAAAATAATTTATTCCCCAATGTATTGCTAACAATTCCTTCTCTATAATGGGTTTATTTAATTCGTGTTTATTTAGGGATCTTCTGGCATATGCTATAGGTTTATCTGTTCCAATTTCTCCCTGTGACAAAACTGCTCCTAAAGCAAAATTCGAAGAATCTGTAGTAAGAATGAAAGGTTTTTTGAAATCAGGATAGCTAAGTATGGGAGGAGTTATTAAACTTTGCTTTAGTATGTTAAAAGATTTTTCACAGTCTTCTGTCCAAGAGAATATTTGTCTCTTTTTTAATAACAGGTTCAAGGGTTTAGCTATCTCTGCGAAGTTTTTTATAAATTTTCTATAGTAGTTACAGAATGCTACAAATCTTCTAACATCATCTGCATTTTTAGGCAGTGGATACTTTTTAATTGTTTCATACTTCCTTGGATCGGGTTTAATTCCATTTGACGTTATCAAATGACCCAAATAAATTACTTCTGGCTTCAAGAAATCACATTTTTCTATATTTAATTTCAAATTATATTTGCGAAGTCTTCCTAAAACTTTGATCAAATTTTCGTTGTGATCTTTCAAATTCTTACCAAATACTATCACATCATCTACATATAGAAAAGCTGAGGCTTGTAAACCACTAAGAGCTATCGACAACATCCTCTGAAAACTATTTGTTGAGATTTTCAATCCGAAAGGAAGTCTCTTGAATTGGTAATGACCCTCATTAGTTGAAAATGCCGTCAATGGTCTAGAATTTTTGTTTAGTGAAATTTGATGAAATGAGCTTGTCATATCTAGAGTGGAAAAATATTTAGCATTACCTAATTTATCTAATACATCTTCTAATCTCGTGAGTGGAAATTTGTCATCTACAACTTTTTTATTTAAAGACCTAAAATCTACTACTAATCTCCATTTAGTTTGTCCATTTAGTGTTTTTTTTGGAACTATAAGTAATGGTGAGTTATATGGACTAACGGATTCTTCTATTATGTCATTTTTTAATAAATCAGATACTTGCTTTTGTATTTCGTCTAATTGCGTGTTTGGTAGTCTATAGTTTTTTATGTATACTGGATTTTTGTCACTTAATGCGATGTTTTGTTCGTAGAAATTGTTTGTTGTTAGTTTTTCATCAACATCATGGAAGACATCATGAAATTCTTCACAAATACTTAGTATAGTGTGAGCAGAAGATTTATCTAAGTTGTTTATTTGAATTTTCTCTATTAAGTTTTTAAATTTTTGCTTGTCTTTAAATCTTGTATTATTCGATAATATTCTATATTTGCTCAAGGGTTCTATTCCTATCATGGAATTTTCTATTGTTTCCTCTTTATCTGTAGTATTCAGTATCTTGATATGCTTTATTCCTTTTGCAGGCAATATTGAATTGGCTAAGAAAATTCCCTTTTTGATTTCATTCCCGATGAGAACACTATCTTCATTCAAATCTAGTTTGATACTTTTTACTATTTCTGTTCTTGGTGGAATTGTTAATTTTCCTAAATTCTTCATGGTCATATTTAATGGTAGTGTTATTTCTTCATCTTGTACTAATACTACAAGCACACAAGTTTCATAGTCTATTTTACAGTTATAAGCTTTAAGAAAATCTCTTCCTAGTATTGCATCGGTAGTTATATTTATTTCTTCATTGACAACGTGAAATTGATGTTCTACATTAGCTTCTCCTATTATGAGTTCTAGATTTGATACACCCCTAGAAAATATTATTTTGTTTGTAATGCCGTTTATTTGACATGCCGAATTTTCATTTAATTTTTTCACCATATATTCTTTACAGACAGAAATATCTGCACCCGTGTCAATTAAAAATTTGAAAGTTTTGTTTAGATGTTTTATTGTTATGTTAACGAAATTTGTGTCATATTCCCCATAGAAATTTAATACTTTTTTTGATTTCCCCGATTCTGTTGACCGGGGATACCTATGTTTTCCGACCTAGTATTGTTATTATGGTATCCTCTTGCACTACCTCTACCTCTATTATAACTGTTATTTCTTTCATAGCTATTGCTATAAATATTGTTATTGTATTGTCTGTCTTTATTGTATCTATTATTGTTATTGAATCTAGGGTAAGAATTGTTATATTGCTGTCTACCTCTAAAATTTGTTCTAAATTGCATGACATTGTTTTGTCGCGACGAAACTTCAACTTCAGTAGCTATCTTTATAGCTTCATTGAATGTCGTAATTCTAGATGCTTGTATGACATGTCTTGTAGCTTCGTTCAATCCGTTTTTAAAAGCATTTAGTCCTAACTGATCGTTTAAATTTATTATAACTTTTCTATTTGATTCACCTTGTTCAGCTATTTGTATCTCATTTAATTGAGCTATCAGTAATTCTATTCTTTCAGCAAATCTATGTACTTCTTGAGTTCCTTGGTGTGATCTTGCTAACTCACTATGTATTTTCAATGGATTTGTTTTTGGTTTGTAAATTTCTGTTAAAGCCTTTTTAAGATCAGGAAAAAGTTGTGGTTGATTTTCTAATGTAAGAAGCCTGTTTCTCACTTTGTCAATTACTTTTGTTGCTATTATAAATTTGATTAACTTTTTCTTTGCTAATTCCTCACCTAATGTATCAGTATAAAACTCAATTAGTCCTAAAAAATTTGATAAATTTTTCGAATCACCATTGAATTCTGGTATTAGCTTTGTAGCTACCAATATTTCAAATTTTGCCATTTCTTTTGAAATTGACTTTTCTAGTTTTGGTGTTAGTAGTTCTGTTATTTTATTTCTTATTTCTAAGTATAAAATTTGTATCTCTTCTACTTCATCTTTTTTACAAGCTATTAAAATCGTTTTCCAAATATCTTCTACTTCTTTTTTTGTATTTGAAATGTACTCTTCTGAGTATTGTCTACCTGGGCTTTTCTTTAAATTTTTCAATATTCTTTTTAATTCTTCTATTTTATCCATTGAAAGGAAATTAATAGTTTTTTTTTTTTTTTTTTTTTTTTATATTTGTCAATTTATATATGTTTTATCTTTAAACATTTTGTTTAAACATTGTTAAGTCTATTTCTCAATACTTGTTTTCTAACATACTTTTTATAATAGGAGTGTATTTTTGCAAATAACAGAATTATTATTATAAAAAAAATGTATATATTTATGTTGCTGCTGTTAAAAATCTGGTTGGTTTGACTGCTATTCAGGTTGTTATTAATTACTTCCTTTGACTGCGGCTGTCCCATTTTCGTAGTTCACAAATCAATTTATTCTTTAAAGCCTTGTCAATTGTAATTGCGATTATTCTGTGGAGTTCAGCTTTTCGTTGTCGTTCCCTTACTGCTTTGCCGGCTCTCGGTCTTCTGGTTTTTACAGGGGTTTTGGAGATTTGTGTTGCAGATGTCTTTTTATTTCTTCTTAGGTATTCTTCAATCGTCAGGGGTTTCGGGCCCGCTGTTTTGGGAGTGGGTGTATACACAGGTGGTGTAAACTTTAGTGAGTCGTCTGTCAGAGGTGTATATTCCTCGACCTCGACCGATGATCTTCTTGGTGTATTCAGTTCTTCAAAAAGCTCATCGAGTTGTTGCTCGTTGTAGCTCATTTCTTTATGGTCCGCTACTGGTGGTAAAACAAAATATTTTTTTTTTTTTTGTATACCTAACAGTTTGGCAGGATCGCCATGTGGTGGTTCTACTGGGAATGCTCTATGTTAACTAGATAAAGCGCAGCTCGCTGTATAATATGGCTAATGAGCCGCAATTATAATATTAAAGAGAAGACATGTTGATAGTTTAGAACTGATTCTATTATCCAATATTTCACCGCTATTTATACTACTAAAAATCAATGGGTTATCCCCACTTATGCTTAAGAACTATCTTACAAATACTTTTGTGCTGCATCAGCATTCTATTTTCAATATATACAATATGTTGGGGCAGTCTAATAATTATGACTCAATGAAATTATGAATCTGGAACATAGTGTAACAAAATACTTCTACGACACTTCATGTGCATAGTCACCCAAGTGGTGGCAATGCCCTGAGCACAACACTCAGTTTCGTTTGGTAAAAAAGAAACAAATAAATAAATTTGATATTAAACTTTATAGTTTCGAATATCAATGAAATTTACTATTTCAATTGTGTCGATCGAATACTACATGTGGCTTTGTTTACGTTTGAGAAATGAGAAATGATTTTACGTTAATGAAATGAAAGAATGCTTTTATTACACTACAATGTGCTGGTTGCATTTGACAAAACCTTTCTATATATGTACGTTTCAATGGGTTCCAGAGACTTTCGTAAAAAAATGAATTTTTAGTGATAAGGGGGTAGATGCCTAACGCATGCGTAACGGATGCGTAACGCATGCGTAACGGACTCGTAACGCATGCGTAACGGACTCGTAACGCATGCGTAACGGGTGCGTAACGGATGCGTAAAGCATGCGTAACGGATGCGTAACGCATGCGTAACGGATGCGTAACGCATGCGTAACGGATGCGTAACGCATGCGTAACGGATGCGTAACGCATGCGTAACGGATGCGTAACGCATGCGTAACGGATGCGTAACGCATGCGTAACGGATGCGTAACGGATGCGTAACGCATGCGTAACGGATGCGTAACGCATGCGTTACGGATGCGTAACGCATGCGTAACGGATGCGTAACGCATGCGTAACGGATGCGTAACGCATGCGTAACGGATGCGTAACGCATGCATAACGGATGCGTAACGCATGCGTAACGGTTGCGTAACGCATGCGTAACGGATGCGTAACGCATGCGTAACGGATGGGTAACGGATGCGTAACGCATGCGTAACGGATGCGTAACGCATGCGTAACGGATGCGTAACGCATGCGTAACGGATGCGTAACGCATGCGTAACGGATGCGTAACGCATGCGTAACGGATGCGTAACGCATGCGTAACGGATGCGTAACGCATGCGTAACGGATGCGTAACGCATGCGTAACGGATGCGTAACGCATGCGTAACGGATGCGTAACGCATGCGTAACGGATGCGTAACTCATGCGTAACGGTTGCGTAACGCATGCGTAACGGATGCGTAACGCGTGCGTTACGGAAGCGTAAAGTTATGGCCATATTAAGATTTTTAGTTTTTGGGTTGAAACAAGAAAGATTAACTTTTAATCAAAATTTCTCTGCAACCGCATGCGTAACGGATGCGTAACGGATGCGTAACGCATGCGTAACGGTTGCGTAACGGATGCGTAACGCATGCGTAACGGATGCGTAACGCATGCGTAACGGATGCGTAACGCATGCGTAACGGATGCATAACGCATGCGTAACGGATGCGTAACGCATGCGTTACGGATGCGTAACGGATGCGTAACGCATGCGTAACGGATGCGTAACGCATGCGTAACGGATGCGTAACGCATGCGTAACGGATGCGTAACGCATGCGTAACGGATGCGTAACGGATGCGTAACGCATGCGTAACGGATGCGAAACGCATGCGTAACGGATGCGTAACGCATGCGTAACGGATGCGTAACACATGCGTAACGGATGCGTAACGCATGCGTAACGGATGCGTAACGCATGCGTAACGGATGCATGCGTAACGGATGCATGCGTTACGCATCCGGATGCGTAACGGATGCGTAACGCATTCGTAACGGATGCGTAACGGATGCGTAACGGATGCGTAACGGATGCGTAACGCATGCGTAACGGATGCGTAACGCATGCGTAACGGATGCGTAACGCATGCGTAACGGATGCGTAACGGATGCGTAACGCATGCGTAACGGATGCGTAACGCATGCGTAACGGATGCGTAACGCATGCGTAACGGATGCGTAACGCATGCGTAACGGATGCGTAACGGATGCGTAACGGATGCGTAACGGATGCGTAACGCATGCGTAACGGATGCGTAACGCATGCGTAACGGATGCGTAACGCATGCGTAACGGATGCGTAACGGATGCGTAACGCATGCGTAACGGATGCGTAACGGATGCGTAACGCATGCGTAACGCATGCGTAACGCATGCGTAACGGATGCGTAACGGATGTGTAACGGATGCGTAACGCATGCGTAACGGATGCGTAACGCATGCGTAACGGATGCGTAACGCATGCGTAACGGATGCGTAACGCATGCGTAACGGATGCGTAACGCATGCGTAACGGATGCGTAACGCATGCGTAACGGATGCGTAACGCATGCGTAACGGATGCGTAACGCATGCGTAACGGATGCGTAACGCATGCGTTACGGATGCGTAACGGATGCGTAACGCATGCGTAACGGATGCGTAACGCATGCGTAACGGATGCGTAACGCGTGCGTTACGGAAGCGTAAAGTACTGGCCATATTAAGATTTTTAGTTTTTGGGTTGAACCAAGAAAGATTAACTTTTAATCAAAATTTCTCTGCAACCAGAGCCCACAAAATGCTCTAGTTTTCAGAAATGGATAGCTCTCCAAAAACTGATTAAGCGATTAATAAACCGCAAGGCCTTCCGAGCCTTATTTGTGGAACTGTAGACATCCAAAGTCATGCAAACTTTCAAAACTCAAAAAAATCGAAACGGATGCGTACGCATGCGTAACGGATGCGTAACGCATGCGTAACGGATGCGTTACGCCTGCGTAACGGATGCGTAACGCATGCGTAACGGATGCGTAACGCATGCGTAACGGATGCGTAACGGATGCGTAACGGATGCGTAACGCATGCGTAACGGATGCGTAACGCATGCGTAACGGATGCGTAACGCATGCGTATCGCATGCGTAACGGATGCGTAACGCATGCGTATCGGATGCGTAACGGATGCGTAACGCATGCGGAACGGATGCGTAACGCATGCGTAACGGATGCGTAACGCATGCGTTACGGATGCGTAACGCATGCGTAGCCTTATTTGCGGAACTGTGGGAAAGTCATACAAGCCTTCATAACTCAAAAAAATAACTTTGAATGCAAATATCTCGAAAACTAGACCTTATAAAAGGGCTTGCTTTGGATGTGCTGGTTGCATTTGACAAAACCTTTCTATATATGTACGTTTCAATGGGTTCCAGAGACTTTCGTAAAAAAATGAATTTTTAGTGATAAGGGGGTAGATGCCTAACGCATGCGTAACGGATGCGTAACGCATGCGTAACGGACTCGTAACGCATGCGTAACGGACTCGTAACGCATGCGTAACGGGTGCGTAACGGATGCGTAAAGCATGCGTAACGGATGCGTAACGCATGCGTAACGGATGCGTAACGCATGCGTAACGGATGCGTAACGCATGCGTAACGGATGCGTAACGCATGCGTAACGGATGCGTAACGCATGCGTAACGGATGCGTAACGCATGCGTAACGGATGCGTAACGCATGCGTAACGGATGCGTAACGCATGCGTAACGGATGCGTAACGCATGCGTAACGGATGCGTAACGGATGCGTAACGCATGCGTAACGGATGCGTAACGCATGCGTAACGGATGCGTAACGCATGCGTTACGGATGCGTAACGCATGCGTAACGGATGCGTAACGCATGCGTAACGGATGCGTAACGCATGCGTAACGGATGCGTAACGCATGCATAACGGATGCGTAACGCATGCGTAACGGTTGCGTAACGCATGCGTAACGGATGCGTAACGCATGCGTAACGGATGGGTAACGGATGCGTAACGCATGCGTAACGGATGCGTAACGCATGCGTAACGGATGCGTAACGCATGCGTAACGGATGCGTAACGCATGCGTAACGGATGCGTAACGCATGCGTAACGGATGCGTAACGCATGCGTAACGGATGCGTAACGCATGCGTAACGGATGCGTAACGCATGCGTAACGGATGCGTAACGCATGCGTAACGGATGCGTAACGCATGCGTAACGGATGCGTAACGCATGCGTAACGGATGCGTAACTCATGCGTAACGGTTGCGTAACGCATGCGTAACGGATGCGTAACGCGTGCGTTACGGAAGCGTAAAGTTATGGCCATATTAAGATTTTTAGTTTTTGGGTTGAAACAAGAAAGATTAACTTTTAATCAAAATTTCTCTGCAACCGCATGCGTAACGGATGCGTAACGGATGCGTAACGCATGCGTAACGGTTGCGTAACGGATGCGTAACGCATGCGTAACGGATGCGTAACGCATGCGTAACGGATGCGTAACGCATGCGTAACGGATGCATAACGCATGCGTAACGGATGCGTAACGCATGCGTTACGGATGCGTAACGGATGCGTAACGCATGCGTAACGGATGCGTAACGCATGCGTAACGGATGCGTAACGCATGCGTAACGGATGCGTAACGCATGCGTAACGGATGCGTAACGCATGCGTAACGCATGCGTAACGGATGCGTAACGCATGCGTAACGGATGCGTAACGGATGCGTAACGCATGCGTAACGGATGCGAAACGCATGCGTAACGGATGCGTAACGCATGCGTAACGGATGCGTAACACATGCGTAACGGATGCGTAACGCATGCGTAACGGATGCGTAACGCATGCGTAACGGATGCATGCGTAACGGATGCATGCGTTACGCATCCGGATGCGTAACGGATGCGTAACGCATTCGTAACGGATGCGTAACGGATGCGTAACGGATGCGTAACGGATGCGTAACGGATGCGTAACGCATGCGTAACGGATGCGTAACGCATGCGTAACGGATGCGTAACGCATGCGTAACGGATGCGTAACGCATGCGTAACGGATGCGTAACGGATGCGTAACGCATGCGTAACGGATGCGTAACGCATGCGTAACGGATGCGTAACGCATGCGTAACGGATGCGTAACGCATGCGTAACGGATGCGTAACGGATGCGTAACGGATGCGTAACGGATGCGTAACGCATGCGTAACGGATGCGTAACGCATGCGTAACGGATGCGTAACGCATGCGTAACGGATGCGTAACGGATGCGTAACGCATGCGTAACGGATGCGTAACGGATGCGTAACGCATGCGTAACGCATGCGTAACGCATGCGTAACGGATGCGTAACGGATGTGTAACGGATGCGTAACGCATGCGTAACGGATGCGTAACGCATGCGTAACGGATGCGTAACGCATGCGTAACGGATGCGTAACGCATGCGTAACGGATGCGTAACGCATGCGTAACGGATGCGTAACGCATGCGTAACGGATGCGTAACGCATGCGTAACGGATGCGTAACGCATGCGTAACGGATGCGTAACGCATGCGTAACGGATGCGTAACGCATGCGTTACGGATGCGTAACGCATGCGTAACGGATGCGTAACGCATGCGTAACGGATGCGTAACGCATGCGTAACGGATGCGTAACGCATGCGTAACGGATGCGTAACGTATTGCAAGTTTTGCAAGCGAAAATGACGTCATAGCCTTATTTGCGGAACTGTGGGCATCCAAAGTCATACAAGCCTTCATAACTCAAAAAAATAACTTTGAATGCAAATATCTCGAAAACTAGACCTTATAAAAGGGCTTGCTTTGGATGTGCTGGTTGCATTTGACAAAACCTTTCTATATATGTACGTTTCAATGGGTTCCAGAGACTTTCGTAAAAAAATGAATTTTTAGTGATAAGGGGGTAGATGCCTAACGCATGCGTAACGGATGCGTAACGCATGCGTAACGGACTCGTAACGCATGCGTAACGGACTCGTAACGCATGCGTAACGGACTCGTAACGCATGCGTAACGGACTCGTAACGCATGCGTAACGGGTGCGTAACGGATGCGTAAAGCATGCGTAACGGATGCGTAACGCATGCGTAACGGATGCGTAACGCATGCGTAACGGATGCGTAACGGATGCGTAACGGATGCGTAACGCATGCGTAACGGATGCGTAACGCATGCGTAACGGATGCGTAACGCATGCGTAACGGATGCGTAACGCATGCGTAACGCATGCGTAACGGATGCGTAACGCATGCGTAACGCATGCGTAACGGATGCGTAACGCATGCGTAACGGATGCGTAACGCATGCGTTACGGATGCGTAACGCATGCGTAACGGATGCGTAACGCATGCGTAACGGATGCGTAACGCATGCGTAACGGATGCGTAACGCGTGCGTTACGGAAGCGTAAAGTACTGGCCATATTAAGATTTTTAGTTTTTGGGTTGAACCAAGAAAGATTAACTTTTAATCAAAATTTCTCTGCAACCAGAGCCCACAAAATGCTCTAGTTTTCAGAAATGGATAGCTCTCCAAAAACTGATTAAGCGATTAATAAACCGCAAGGCCTTCCGAGCCTTATTTGTGGAACTGTAGACATCCAAAGTCATGCAAACTTTCAAAACTCAAAAAAATCGAAACGGATGCGTACGCATGCGTAACGGATGCGTAACGCATGCGTAACGGATGCGTTACGCCTGCGTAACGGATGCGTAACGCATGCGTAACGGATGCGTAACGCATGCGTAACGGATGCGTAACGGATGCGTAACGGATGCGTAACGCATGCGTAACGGATGCGTAACGCATGCGTAACGGATGCGTAACGCATGCGTATCGCATGCGTAACGGATGCGTAACGCATGCGTATCGGATGCGTAACGGATGCGTAACGCATGCGGAACGGATGCGTAACGCATGCGTAACGGATGCGTAACGCATGCGTTACGGATGCGTAACGCATGCGTAGCCTTATTTGCGGAACTGTGGGAAAGTCATACAAGCCTTCATAACTCAAAAAAATAACTTTGAATGCAAATATCTCGAAAACTAGACCTTATAAAAGGGCTTGCTTTGGATGTGCTGGTTGCATTTGACAAAACCTTTCTATATATGTACGTTTCAATGGGTTCCAGAGACTTTCGTAAAAAAATGAATTTTTAGTGATAAGGGGGTAGATGCCTAACGCATGCGTAACGGATGCGTAACGCATGCGTAACGGACTCGTAACGCATGCGTAACGGACTCGTAACGCATGCGTAACGGACTCGTAACGCATGCGTAACGGGTGCGTAACGGATGCGTAAAGCATGCGTAACGGATGCGTAACGCATGCGTAACGGATGCGTAACGCATGCGTAACGGATGCGTAACGCATGCGTAACGGATGCGTAACGCATGCGTAACGGATGCGTAACGCATGCGTAACGGATGCGTAACGCATGCGTAACGGATGCGTAACGCATGCGTAACGGATGCGTAACGCATGCGTAACGGATGCGTAACGCATGCGTAACGGATGCGTAACGGATGCGTAACGCATGCGTAACGGATGCGTAACGCATGCGTAACGGATGCGTAACGCATGCGTTACGGATGCGTAACGCATGCGTAACGGATGCGTAACGCATGCGTAACGGATGCGTAACGCATGCGTAACGGATGCGTAACGCATGCGTAACGGATGCGTAACGCATGCGTAACGGATGCGTAACGCATGCGTAACGGATGCGTAACGCATGCATAACGGATGCGTAACGCATGCGTAACGGTTGCGTAACGCATGCGTAACGGATGCGTAACGCATGCGTAACGGATGGGTAACGGATGCGTAACGCATGCGTAACGGATGCGTAACGCATGCGTAACGGATGCGTAACGCATGCGTAACGGATGCGTAACGCATGCGTAACGGATGCGTAACGCATGCGTAACGGATGCGTAACGCATGCGTAACGGATGCGTAACGCATGCGTAACGGATGCGTAACTCATGCGTAACGGTTGCGTAACGCATGCGTAACGGATGCGTAACGCGTGCGTTACGGAAGCGTAAAGTTATGGCCATATTAAGATTTTTAGTTTTTGGGTTGAAACAAGAAAGATTAACTTTTAATCAAAATTTCTCTGCAACCAGAGCCCACAAAATGCTCTAGTTTTCAGAAATGGATAGCTCTCCAAAAACTGATTAAGTGGTTAATAAACCGCAAGGCCTTCCGAGCCTTATTTGTGGAACTGTAGACATCCAAAGTCATGCAAACTTTCAAAACTCAAAAAAATCGATTTTAATGGATTTACTTTGAATTAAGATATCTCCGCAACCAGACCTCCTAGAATGTTCTAGTTTTCAGCTATGGATAGCTCTTGAAAAACTTATTAAACGTTTTGCAAGCGAAAATGACGTCATAGCCTTATATGCGGAACTGTGGGCATCCAAAGTCATACAAGCCTTCATAACTCAAAAAAATAACTTTGAATGCAAATATCTCGAAAACTAGACCTTATAAAAGGGCTTGCTTTGGATGTGCTGGTTGCATTTGACAAAACCTTTCTATATATGTACGTTTCAATGGGTTCCAGAGACTTTCGTAAAAAAATGAATTTTTAGTGATAAGGGGGTAGATGCGTAACGTGCGTAAATCATGCGTAACGGATGCGTACGCATGCGTAACGGATGCGTAACGCATGCGTAACGCATGCGTAACGGATGCGTAACGCATGCGTAACGGATGCGTAACGGATGCGTAACGCATGCGTAACGGATGCGTTACAGATGCGTAACGCATGCGTTACGGATGCGTAACGCATGCGTAACGGATGCGTAACGGATGCGTAACGCATGCGTAACGGTTGCGTAACGCATGCGTAACGCATGCGTAACGGATGCGTAACGCATGCGTAACGGATGCGTAACGCATGCGTAACGGATGCGTAACGCATGCGTAACGGATGCGTAACGCATGCGTAACGGATGCGTAACGCATGCGTAACGGATGCGTAACGCATGCGTAACGGATGCGTAACGCATGCGTAACGGATGCGTAACGCATGCGTAACGGATGCGTAACGCATGCGTTACGGATGCGTAACGCATGCGTAACGGATGCGTAACTCATGCGTAACGGTTGCGTAACGCATGCGTAACGGATGCGTAACGCGTGCGTTACGGAAGCGTAAAGTTATGGCCATATTAAGATTTTTAGTTTTTGGGTTGAAACAAGAAAGATTAACTTTTAATCAAAATTTCTCTGCAACCAGAGCCCACAAAATGCTCTAGTTTTCAGAAATGGATAGCTCGCCAAAAACTGATTAAGCGGTTAATAAACCGCAAGGCCTTCCGAGCCTTATTTGTGGAACTGTAGACATCCAAAGTCATGCAAACTTTCAAAACTCAAAAAAATCGATTTTAATGGATTTACTTTGAATTAAGATATCTCCGCAACCAGACCTCCTAGAATGTTCTAGTTTTCAGCTATGGATAGCTCTTGAAAAACTAATTAAACGTTTTGCAAGCGAAAATGACGTCATAGCCTTATTTGCGGAACTGTGGGCATCCAAAGTCATACAAGCCTTCATAACTCAAAAAAATAACTTTGAATGCAAATATCTCGAAAACCAGACCTTATAAAAGGGCTTGCTTTGGATGTGCTGGTTGCATTTGACAAAACCTTTCTATATATGTACGTTTCAATGGGTTCCAGAGACTTTCGTAAAAAAATGAATTTTTAGTGATAAGGGGGTAGATGCGTAACGCATGCGTAATGGATGCGTAACGCATGCGTAACGGACTCGTAACGCATGCGTAACGGGTGCGTAACGGATGCGTAAAGCATGCGTAACGGATGCGTAACGCATGCGTAACGGATGCGTAACGCATGCGTAACGGATGCGTAACGCATGCGTAACGGATGCGTAACGCATGCGTAATGGATGCGTAACGCATGCGTAACGGATGCGCAACGCATGCGTAATGGATGCGTAACGCATGCGTAACGGATGCGTAACGCATGCGTAACGGATGCGTAACGCACCTTAACGGATGCGTATCGCATGCGTAACGGATGCGTAATGCATGCGTAACGGATGCGTAACGCATGCGTAACGGATGCGTAACGCATGCGTAACTGATGCGTAACGCATGCGTAACGGATGGGTAACGCATGCATAACGGATGCGTAACGCATGCGTAACGGTTGCGTAACGCATGCGTAACGGATGCGTAACGCATGCGTAACGGATGGGTAACGGATGCGTAACGCATGCGTAACGGATGCGTAACGCATGCGTAACGGATGCGTAACTCATGCGTAACGGTTGCGTAACGCATGCGTAACGGATGCGTAACGCGTGCGTTACGGAAGCGTAAAGTTATGGCCATATTAAGATTCTTAGTTTTTGGGTTGAAACAAGAAAGATTAACTTTTAATCAAAATTTCTCTGCAACCAGAGCCCACAAAATGCTCTAGTTTTCAGAAATTGATAGCTCTCCAAAAACTGATTAAGCGGTTAATAAACCGCAAGGCCTTCCGAGCCTTATTTGTGGAACTGTAGACATCCAAAGTCATGCAAACTTTCAAAACTCAAAAAAATCGATTTTAATGGATTTACTTTGAATTAAGATATCTCCGCAACCAGACCTCCTAGAATGTTCTAGTTTTCAGCTATGGATAGCTCTTGAAAAACTAATTAAACGTTTTGCAAGCGAAAATGACGTCATAGCCTTATTTGCGGAACTGTGGGCATCCAAAGTCATACAAGCCTTCATAACTCAAAAAAATAACTTTGAATGCAAATATCTCGAAAACCAGACCTTATAAAAGGGTTTGCTTTGGATGTGCTGGTTGCATTTGACAAAACCTTTCTATATATGTACGTTTCAATGGGTTCCAGAGACTTTCGTAAAAAAATGAATTTTTAGTGATAAGGGGGTAGATGCGTAACGCATGCGTAACGGATGCGTAACGCATGCGTAACGGATGCGTAACGCATGCGTAACGGATGCGTAACGCATGCGTAACGGATGCGTAACGCATGCGTAACGGATGCGTAACGCATGCGTAACGGATGCGTAACGCATGCGTAACGGATGCGTAACGGATGCGTAACGCATGCGTAACGGATGCGTAACGCATGCGTAACGGATGCGTAACGCATGCGTAACGGATGCGTAACGCATGCGTAACGGATGCGTAACGCATGCGTAACGGATGCGTAACGCATGCGTTACGGATGCGTAACGGATGCGTAACGCATGCGTAACGGATGCGTAACGGATGCGTAACGCATGCGTAACGGATGCGTAACGCATGCGTAACGGATGCGTAACGCATGCGTAACGGATGCGTAACGCATGCGTAACGGATGCGTAACGCATGCGTAACGGATGCGTAACGCATGCATAACGGATGCGTAACGCATGCGTAACGGTTGCGTAACGCATGCGTAACGGATGCGTAACGCATTCGTAACGGATGGGTAACGGATGCGTAACGCATGCGTTACGCATCCGTTACGCATGCGTTACGCATCCGTTACGTATGCTTTACGCATCCGTTACGCACCCGTTACGCATGCGTTACGAGTCCGTTACGCATGCGTTACGAGTCCGTTACGCATGCGTTACGCATCTACCCCCTTATCACTAAAAATTCATTTTTTTACGAAAGTCTCTGGAACCCATTGAAACGTACATATATAGAAAGGTTTTGTCAAATGCAACCAGCACATCCAAAGCAAGCCCTTTTATAAGGTCTAGTTTTCGAGATATTTGCATTCAAAGTTATTTTTTTGAGTTATGAAGGCTTGTATGACTTTGGATACCCACAGTTCCGCAAATAAGGCTATGACGTCATTTTCGCTTGCAAACCGTTTAATTAGTTTTTCAAGAGCTATCCATAGCTGAAAACTAGAACATTCTAGGAGGTCTGGTTGCGGAGATATCTTAATTCAAAGTAAATCCATTAAAATCGATTTTTTTTGAGTTTTGAAAGTTTGCATGACTTTGGATGTCTCAGTTCCACAAATAAGGCTCGGAAGGCCTTGCGGTATATTAACCGCTTAATCAGTTTTTGGAGAGCTATCCATTTCTGAAAACTAGAGCATTTTGTGGGCTCTGGTTGCAGAGAAATTTTGATTAAAAGTTAATCTTTCTTGTTTCAACCCAAAAACTAAAAATCTTAATATGGCCATAACTTTACGCTTCCGTAACGCACGCGTTACGCATCCGTTACGCATGCGTTACGCAACCGTTATGCATGAGTTACGCATCCGTTACGAATGCGTAACGGATGCGTAACGCATGCGTTACGGATGCGTAACGCATGCGTAACGGATGCGTAACGCATGCGTAACGGATGCGTAACGGATGCGTAACGGATGCGTAACGCATGCGTAACGGATGCGTAACGCATGCGTAACGGATGCGTAACGCATGCGTAACGGATGCGTAACGCATGCGTAATGCATGCGTAACGGATGCGTAACGCATGCGTAACGCATGCGTAACGGATGCGTAACGCATGCGTAACAGATGCGTAACGCATGCATAACGGATGCGTAACGCATGCATAACGGATGCGTAACGCATGCGTAACGGTTGCGTAACGCATGCGTAACGGATGCGTAACGCATGCGTAACGGATGGGTAACGGATGCGTAACGCATGCGTAACAGATGCGTAACGCATGCGTAACGCATGCGTAACGGATGCGTAACGCATGCGTAACGGATGCGTAACGCATGCGTAACGGATGCGTAACTCATGCGTAACAGATGCGTAATGCATGCATAACGGATGCGTAACGCATGCATAACGGATGCGTAACGCATGCGTAACGGTTGCGTAACGCATGCGTAACGGATGCGTAACGCATGCGTAACGGATGGGTAACGGATGCGTAACGCATGCGTAACGGATGCGTAACGCATGTGTAACGGATGCGTAACGCATGCGTAACGGATGCGTAACGGTTGCACATGCGTAACGGATGCGTAAATCATGCGTAACGGATGCGTAACGCATGCGTAACGGATGCGTAACTCATGCGTAACGGTTGCGTAACGCATGCGTAACGGATGCGTAACGCGTGCGTTACGGAAGCGTAAAGTTATGGCCATATTAAGATTTTTAGTTTTTGGGTTGAAACAAGAAAGATTAACTTTTAATCAAAATTTCTCTGCAACCAGAGCCCACAAAATGCTCTAGTTTTCAGAAATGGATAGCCCTCCAAAAACTGATTAAGAGGTTAATAAACCGCAAGGCCTTCCGAGCCTTATTTGTGGAACTGTAGACATCCAAAGTCATGCAAACTTTCAAAACTCAAAAAAATCGATTTTAATGGATTTACTTTGAATTAAGATATCTCCGCAACCAGACCTCCTAGAATGTTCTAGTTTTCAGCTATGGATAGCTCTTGAAAAACTAATTAAACGTTTTGCAAGCGAAAATGACGTCATAGCCTTATTTGCGGAACTGTGGGCATCCAAAGTCATACAAGCCTTCATAACTCAAAAAAATAACTTTGAATGCAAATATCTCGAAAACTAGACCTTATAAAAGGACTTGCGTAACGCATGCGTAACGGATGCGTAACGCATGCGTAACGGATGCGTAACGGATGCGTAACGCTTGCGTAACGGATGCGTAACGCATGCGTAACGGATGCGTAACGCATGCGTAACGGATGCGTAACGCATGCGTAACGGATGCGTAACGCATGCGTAACGGATGCGTAACACATGCGTAACGGATGCGTAACGCATGCGTAACGGATGCGTAACGCATGCGTAACGGATGCGTAACGCATGCGTAACGGATGCGTAACGCATGCGTAACGGATGCGTAACGCATGCGTAACGCATGCGTAATGGATGCGTAACGCATTCGTAACGGATGCGTAACGGATGCGTAACGCATGCGTAACGGATGCGTAACGCATGCGTAACGGATGCGTAACGCATGCGTAACGGATGCGTAACGCATGCGTAACTGATGCGTAACGCATGCGTAACGGATGCGTAACGCATGCGTAACGGATGCGTAACGCATGCGTAACGGATGCGTAACGCATGCGTAACGCATGCGTAACGGATGCGTAACGGATGCGTAACGCATGCGTAACGGATGCGTAACGCATGCGTAACGGATGCGTAACGGATGCGTAACGCATGCGTAACGGATGCGTAACGGATGCGTAACGGATGCGTAACGCATGCGTAACGGATGCGTAACGCATTCGTAACGGATGCGTAACGCATGCGTAACGGTTGCGTAACGGATGCGTAACGCATGCGTAACGGATGCGTAACGCATGCGTAACGGATGCGTAACGCATGCGTAACGGATGCGTAACGCATGCGTAACGGATGCGTAACGCATGCGTAACGCATGCGTAACGCATGCGTAAAGCATGCGTAACGGATGCGTAACGCATGCGTAACGGATGCGTAACGCATGCGTAACTGATGCGTAACGCATGCGTAACAGATGCGTAACGCATGCGTAAAGCATGCGTAACGGATGCGTAACGCATGCGTAACGGATGCGTAACGCATGCGTAACGGATGCGTAACGCATTCGTAACGGATGCGTAACGGATGCGTAACGCATGCGTAACGGATGCGTAACGCATGCGTAACGGATGCGTAACGCATGCGTAACGGATGCGTAACGCATGCGTAACGGATGCGTAACGCATGCGTAACGGATGCGTAACGCATGCGTAACGGATGCGTAACGTATTGCAAGTTTTGCAAGTGAAAATGACGTCATAGCCTAATTTGCGGAACTGTTTATTTATCAAGAGCTATCCACAGCTGAAAACTAGAACATTCTAGGAGGATTGGTTGCGGAGATATCTTAATTCAAAGTAAATCCATTAAAATCGATTTTTTTGAGTTTTGAAAGTTTCCATGACTTTGGATGTCTACAGTTACACAAATAAGGCTCGGAAGGCATTGCGGTTTATTAACCGCTTAATCAGTTTTTGGAGAGCTATCCATTGCTGAAAACTAGAGCATTTTGTGGGCTCTGGTTGCAGAGAAATTTTAATTCAAAGTTAATCTTTCTTGTTTCAACCCAAAAACTAAAAATCTTAATATGGCCATAACTTCCAAAATAAGGCTCGTAAGAGGTTGCGCTTAACGTTGTTGAACAGATAACGGTGAGGTCTTTGCATTGCCGTTCAAAACTCAACTTTTTTTTTTCAATCGATTTTCGAAAAAAAAGCATGGACTACCCCCTTATCACTAAAAATTCATTTTTTTACGAAAGTCTCTGGAACCCATTGAAACGTACATATATAGAAAGGTTTTGTCAAATGCAACCAGCACATCCAAAGCAAACCCTTTTATAAGGTCTAGTTTTCGAGATATTTGCATTCAAAGTTATTTTTTTGAGTTATGAAGGCTTGTATGACTTTGGATGCCCACAGTTCCGCAAATAAGGCTATGACGTCATTTTCGCTTGCAAAACGCTTAATTAGTTTTTCAAGAGCTATCTATAGCTGAAAACTAGAACATTCTAGGAGGTCTGGTTGCGGAGATATCTTAATTCAAAGTAAATCCATTAAAATCGATTTTTTTGAGTTTTGAAAGTTTGCATGACTTTGGATGTCTACAGTTCCACAAATAAGGCTCGGAAGGCCTTGCGGTTTATTAACCGCTTAATCAGTTTTTGGAGAGCTATCCATTGCTTAAAACTAGAGCATTTTGTGGGCTCTGGTTGCAGAGAAATTTTAATTCAAAGTTAATCTTTCTTGTTTCAACCCAAAAACTAAAAATCTTAATATGGCCATAACTTCCAAAATAAGGCTCGTAAGAGGTTGCGGTTAACGTTGTTGAACAGATAACGGTCAGGTCTTTGCATTGCCGTTCAAAACTCAACTTTTTTTTTCCAATCGATTTTCGAAAAAAAGCATGGACTACCCCCTTATCACTAAAAATTCATTTTTTTACGACAGTCTCTGGAACCCATTGAAACGTACATATATAGAAAGGTTTTGTCAAATGCAACCAGCACATCCAAAGCAAACCCTTTTATAAGGCCTAGTTTTCGAGATATTTGCATTCAAAGTTATTTTTTTGAGTTATGAAGGCTTGTATGACTTTGGATGCCCACAGTTCCGCAAATAAGGCTATGACGTCATTTTCGTTTGCAAAACGCCTAGTTTATTTTTCAAGGGCTATCCACAGCTGAAAACTAGAACATTCTAGGAGGTCTGGCTGCTGAGATATCTTAATTCAAAGTAAATCCATTAAAATCGATTTTTTTGAGTTTTGAAAGTTTGCATGACTTTGGATGTCTACAGTTCCACAAATAAGGCTCGGAAGGCCTTGCGGTTTATTAACCGCTTAATTAGTTTTTGGAGAGCTTTGCTGAAAACTAGAGCATTTTGCGGGCTCTGGTTGCAGAGAAATTTTAATTCAAAGTTAATCTTTCTTGTTTCAACCCAAAAACTAAAAATCTTAATATGGCCATAACTTCCAAAATAAGGCTCGTAAGAGGTTGCGGTTAACGTTGTTGAACAGATAACGGTCAGGTCTTTGCATTGCCGTTCAAAACTCAACTTTTTTTTTCCAACCGATTTTCGAAAAAAAGCATGGACTACTTCCTAATCACTAAAAATTCATTTTTTTACGAAAGTCTCTGGAACCCATTGAAACGTACATATATAGAAAGGTTTTGTCAAATGCAACCAGCACATCCAAAGCAAACCCTTTTATAAGGTCTAGTTTTCGAGATATTTGCATCCAAAGTTATTTTTTTGAGTTATGAAGGCTTGTATGACTTTGGAAGTCCACAGTTCCGCAAATAAGGCTATGACGTCATTTTGGCTTGCAAAACGCCTAGTTTATTTTTCAAGAGCTATCCACAGCTGAAAACTAGAACATTCTAGGAGGTCTGGCAACGGAGATATCTTAATTCAAAGTAAATCCATTAAAATCGATTTTTTTGAGTTTTGAAAGTTTGCATGACTTTGGATGTCTACAGTTCCACAAATAAGGCTCGGAAGGCCTTGCGGTTTATTAACCGCTTAATTAGTTTTTGGAGAGCTATCCATTGCTGAAAACTAGAGCATTTTGTGGGCTCTGGTTGCAGAGAAATTTTAATTCAAAGTTAATCTTTCTTGTTTCAACCCAAAAACTAAAAATCTTAATATGGCCATAACTTCCAAAATAAGGCTCGTAAGAGGTTGCGGTTAACGTTGTTGAACAGATAACGGTCAGGTCTTTGCATTGCCGTTCAAAACTCAACTTTTTTTTTTCCAATCGATTTTCGAAAAAAAGCATGGACTACCCCCTTATCACTAAAAATTCATTTTTTTACGACAGTCTCTGGAACCCATTGAAACGTACATATATAGAAAGGTTTTGTCAAATGCAACCAGCACATCCAAAGCAAACCCTTTTATAAGGTCTAGTTTTCGAGATATTTGCATTCAAAGTTATTTTTTTGAGTTATGAAGGTGTTAATGCCATCGCAATTTATAATTTCAATAAATGAATTATGTATTTTATATTAAAAGTACTTGAAATTGAATTGTAAATAGTACTAAACATTTGTATAGAGTTAACTAAAAAGTAAACACTTAAATTTATGCTGAATTTACTCTCACTAAAACTTAACGAATAAAAGGTACATACTTGAATTGAGCAAGAGAATATTAAAATTTAATTTCGTTGAAGACATAAAGCAATACAGAAGTAGTTAGCAGCAAGTCAAAATAAAAATTATATATACTGTTTAAAAAAGTTGAATTCTTTATTTATTTAAATTGAATTTAAAAGTGTGAAAACTATCACATTAAACATTGGTGCCGAAACCCGGGAATATCTTGTATTCCCATCATAAAAATAAAAAGTTACCAACCTAAACTATAGTTAGTATAAAACTAGAGCTTATACTAAAAAATCATCAAATCAATTCTGAGGAAGACCACAGAACGAGAATTTGCCCTACAGAGCTAACATCGAATCAAAACTGGTAATCTCTTACTTAATTTAATTTTTAACTCAATTGCAGAGCAAAAAAAAAAAAAAAAAAAAAGTTATTGTCAGCGTATACATATAAAGTTTTTTTTCATCATCGGTTTCTTTGTTGACATGACTTCCAACATTTGAAAAGGTCGTCATCGCATGAAAATAAAAGCTTTATACACATATATGAATCATAACTCAAAAACTCAGTTGGATTCAATTCATGAAGAAGCTTTGATCGAGTTTTTGCCAGTGTGTGGAATGTATCGACGATCGTTTTCAACATAATTGAGTGGATACACATAAGCTTGATTATTATTATATAATTCTTATGTTGCTGATACATACAAATTTGTTGTTAAATTTATCCGGTGTTGCTGATTAAATTTTGTTGCCAACTTTATCCGTTGTTGCGGAAACAAAATTGTGGCTTTACATTTTATAAGAACTTGCTGCTAGATATAAACTACATTGTTGCTAGATGTTTAGTTTGATTGACGGGAAGGTAAACAAATAGATAAATTATTGTTGCTGCTGGTTAATTGCCTTCCTGAATCGTTGTTGTTGTTGCTCTGAGGCTTATAAAAAGCATACAATATTTGTTGAGAGGTGGTTGTATCATATTGGAATAGACTATCTTTGCATCGATTTGATAAATTGGCTGTGTCTGGAGTTGCTGTTGCTGATGAGGTTGAGTTGCTGTTGCTGTTGCTGCTAAGGTTGAGGAGAAAATTTGTTGCAGACAAATCTAAAAATAAACATTGTTGTTGAGGTGATCAGAATATTTCGTTGTTTTTTCCTGATTTCCTGTAAGGTAGTGCAGATTTGTTGATAGTTGGATTTTCTTCAATCGAAAAAAGCTAAGTTTATAAAAAATAGTAACGATGACAGATACTAATAATACGAAGGGCAAAGATGAATCATCGCAAAGTGAGAATAGTTTAGGAAAAAATTTATCAGATTTGAAAGCGTTGCGGTCATCGTCGAAAGGAAACCTGAGTCGAACAAAAAATATTATTGTGCAGAAGGGACGTACGTTGCCAGAACCTGAGTTAGAATGTCGATTAGGAATATTGGTATCGTATTTTAAGCAGATTTTAAATGTTCAAACATCCATTGAACGATTTAATAATCCTGATGACGAAGCGGCTAATGAAGCCTTTCGAGAAGAAGTAGAAGACATCTATGTTAGCGCAAAAGCAAGCATAATGTCAATTTTATCTGAACTCAGAGGAAATACCACTGCTGCTGAGCATTTAAATGCAACGTATTTTCCTGAACCGCCTCGCCCCCGTTCAAAACTAGAACCTATCAAACTGCCTACATTTTCTGGAAAATTTTCTGACTATCCCAATTTCATAGGTTTATTTATGAATCTTGTTCATAAAGATGAAAGCCTCGATAGTTTACAAAAGTTTAACTACTTACTTAGAAGTCTCTCAGGATCGGCTTTGGATGCTGTTAGAGATTTTAACGTCGTTGGAACAAATTATCAAAAAGCCCTTGATAGATTGAAAACTCGGTTTGATAATAAAACTCTTATTTTTCAAGAGCATATCAACAGTTTATTAGAGTTTCCAAAAATGTCCAAAGTATCTGCTTCAACTTTGCGCCATTTAGAAGATAGTTTTAATACGCATTTAACTGCAATGCTTTCTATTGGAAGTCACAAAGATATAGCAACTTCTATATTGATTTCGTTAGCTTTGGATCGAGTTGATGAAGAAACTCAAACTAAATGGCAGGATGCAATAGATTATGAAAAGCTCCCAACGTGGGAAGAATTTAGTAAGGTTTTGGACCGCCGTTGCAAAAGCTTAGAAGCCAAGGAATCCAGGGTACAAAAACCAACTAGTGCTGCTAAAATCAATACAAAATCTGACCAGTCTAGTCCACAAAAAGGTGGAAAGAAACAATTTAGAAAGTTTCAAGGTACAACTTTAGCAGCGGAGCGTATTAAATGTGAATATTGTCAGTCTTTGGAACATTTTGTGGACTCATGTCCAGATTTTCTTAGCTTACCAGTGGGAAGAAGGTTCCTGGAAGTTAAAAAACGAATCCTATGCGTCAACTGTTTGGGGAAAGAGCATTCTGTAAGACATTGCACTAAACCAAAATGCACTATATGTTCGTTGCCACATCACAAACTGCTTCATAGGTTTACAGTCAACAATGGTGCTGAAAATGCAGGCCAAGGAGCATCTCATTCAGCTTCATTAGTGGGGAGATCCTCCAATCAAACTATATTAGCCACGGCTGTGGTTTTAATAAAAGATAGTTTTGGTGTTTATCAACCTGTTCGCACTTTGTTAGATTCGGCTTCTCAACTGAACTTTATAACTGAAAGTATGTCACAAAGATTAAGATTGCCAAAATCAAAGTCAGAGATACTGATAAGCGGAATAAGAAATGAAGTGACAAACGTTCGATATACTACAAACGCGACTTGTAAATCGAGGATTTCGGAGTTTGAGACTCAGTTAGACTTGCTGGTAATCAGAAATATTACTCATCTTCAGCCTAGTCAATCATTTACGGTAGATTGTTGGAAAATACCTAAAAATATTGTGCTAGCGGATCCTAACTTCAATGAGGCAGCTAAGATAGATTTGCTTATAGGTGCAGATCATTTCTTTGAGTTGCTAGCTATTGGGCAGATCAAATTGGAAGAGAAGATTACACTTCAAAAAACTCTTTTTGGTTGGGTCGTTTCGGGCTCACACGATTTGTCAAACGCCAAAACTTCCACAGTTTGCTTGCTAGGAAGTGAACGGCAGTCAAAAGATGAAAATCTCAATGAATTTGTTGAAAAGTTTTGGGAAATCGAAAACTACCCCACTGTTTCAAAATTGTTAAAACCTGAAGAGATAAAATGTGAAGAACACTTTTTAAAAACAACTAAAAGGAATAGTGAAGGCAGATTTGTCGTAAGCTTTCCCTTTAAGGAAGATCCTGAATCCTTAGGACAAACCTTCGAAATTGCTAAAAGTAGGTTTTTGTCGTTAGAGAGGAGGCTGGATAAAAATAATAGTATAAGTATACAATACGAGGAATTCTTAAAGGAGTATGAGAGTCTTGGACATATGTCAGAAATAAGCTCTGATGAGGCAAAAAATATGAAGTACTTTTGCCCTCATCAGTACGTACTTAGGCCGGATTCTTCTACCACGAAATTAAGAGTTGTTTTCGATTGTAGTGCTAAGACTTCATCCGGTAAATCCCTAAATGATATCTTGATGAAAGGACCTATAATGCAGGACGACCTTTATTCTATAATCTTGCGTTTTCGCTGTTATAAATTTGCTTTAACAGCTGATATTTCAAAAATGTATCGCCAGATAATTATGGATCAAAAAGATCGCATACACCAATGCATTCTCTGGAGAACTAAGGGTACAGAATCGATAAAGATATACCAATTAAATACGGTTACTTATGGAACCACTTCCGCTCCATATTTGGCTACACGCTGTCTCAAAACTTTGTCAGAAGAAGGGGCCTTGAAGTTTCCATTGGGGTCCAAAGTTTTAAATGAAGATTTTTACATGGATGATTTGATCAGTGGTGGAGATTCGCCAGAGGAGATATTTAGCATCTATGAAGAAGTTAGGACTCTTTTGCATGGTGCAGGTTTCGAACTTCGAAAATGGTGGACAAATGAAAGAACGTTGTTGGAAGTTGTCCCAGAGATGGACAGAGAAAAACCGCTCAGAATAAATGATGCTGATATAATTAAAACCTTGGGAATCAAGTGGAATCCATCATCAGATGAGTTGCAGTATGTAGTTCCAGAATTTAGTTCAAAATCAAAAATCACCAAAAGGATAATTCTATCTGAGCTATCTACCCTATTTGACCCATTAGGACTTATTAACCCTGTCGTTGTTAAGGGTAAAATTTTGTTGCAAGGTCTTTGGGTTAAAAAGACGGATTGGGATGAATCTGTTCAATCTAGAATATTCACTGAATGGGAAGATTTTCGAAATCGTTTGAAGGAGTTAGAATCAATCAAAATTCCGAGATATGTGCTAGCCTTACAACCACAAAACGTTCAACTTCATGGATTTTCGGATGCATCGTTGCGGGCTTATGGCTGTTGTGTGTATTTACGCACAGTTAATGAAAAGGGTATGATATCGTGCAGTTTAATTACAGCAAAATCAAGAGTCGCTCCAATCAAAACCCAAAGCTTACCAAGGCTAGAATTATGTGCAGCGGAAATGCTGTCTTCGGTGGTTTCCAAGATACTTCCAAACTTTTCACACCTAGTTGAAGATATTCACCTCTGGACTGATTCAGAAATCGTTTTATGCTGGCTTTCAGCGCATCCGTCTTGTTGGGAAGTGTTCATCGCCAATAGGATTTCTAAGATACAAACTAGTTTGCCACAGGGTAAATGGAAATATGTGAGTACAAAGCAAAATCCTGCAGATATTATATCTAGAGGAGCTTATGGAAGTGAGTTGATGGAAAGTATATGGTTTTCTGGTCCGAAGTATCTAAAACTACCACAGGATATGTGGCCTGTACAAAAAGATTTTTCCATGCTAGCAAAAGATACTCCTGGAATGCGGAAATGTCATGTGACATTGCTTTCAAAAATTATTGACAAGGATTTTGAAGAAAGTACGTACGTTTTAAAAGCATCGACAAAACTTGTAGAATATTTGCTCTTATATTGCGTTGGATCATTATAATCCGCAAGAAAATTCAAAGGAAAAAATCAGAAACTGAGTTTGAGGACGACGAACTGAGATTTAATAAGCCTTTGGACGCGGACGAAATAAATCATGCTTTGGAAAGAATTTTATGGAACGTTCAACAAAAACATTTCCAAGAGGAAATTCAGAAACTAGAGAAAGGAATTATGATTAGCCCTACGAGTACCATTAAAAACCTCAATCCCTTCCTTGATGGTGACTCATTCAAACTCCTCAGAGTAGGTGGGCGTCTCCTGAATGCGGACATTCCTTATACTGTTAAATGTCCTATCCTTCTCCCTAAATCCAACCCATTCATAAAAAACCTTTTTAAATCATTACATAACAAAAATTATCATGCAGGTCCACAAGCTTTAGTTGGTATCGTGCGGCAGAGGTTCTGGGTATTAGACGCCCGCAGACTTGCAAAGAAGGTCGTGGACAGTTGCTGGCAGTGCTTTAAATACAAACCTAAGATGTTGGGACAAATCATGGGTAATCTACCTATTGACAGAGTACAACCGGCAAGACCGTTTTTGAAGACTGGGGTCGATTTTTGTGGTCCATTTCAAACCACTTATAAGCTGCGGGGTCATAGAACCACCAAATCATATGTCGCCGTCTTCGTTTGCTTTGTCGTAAAGGCTGTGCACTTGGAGGTTGTCTCCGACTTATCTAGCGAAGGTTTCGTTGCAGCGCTGAAGAGGTTCGTTGCAAGACGAGGTTTGTGCCAAGATTTGTACTGCGACAACGGGACGAATTTTGTTGGGGCTCGTAATCAGCTAGAGGAATTCAGGCAAAGTTTCCTGGATCAGCAGTTGGAAAAGAAGATAAGTGATTGGTGTGCTACAGAGCATATCAAGTTTCATCACATCCCACCTCGAACACCACACTTTGGCGGTCTATGGGAGGCGGCCGTGAAGTCTGCCAAAAATCATCTTCTTCGTGCAGTCGGCGATGCCTTTCTGACTTTTGAGGAACTATCTACTATTGTTGCAGATATAGAAGCTATACTAAACTCCAGGCCCATGTATGCTATGTCCAGTGACCCGAGCGACGAGCAAGTGCTTACACCTGGGCATTTCTTGATTGGTGGACCAATGAACGCAGTATTTGAACCAGTGGTCACTGATTACAAAATGTCTGCGTTGAAGAGGTGGCGGCGACTATCGTTGATAAAGCAGCATTTTTGGAATCGGTGGTCGAAAGAGTACCTAGCCGATTTACAAAAACGAGTCAAATGGCAAACTTCGTCAGAAAACATCAAAGTCAACACACTCGTTCTAGTTGGGGATGATAATTCGTATCCTCAAAACTGGCTCATTGGAAAAGTAGCTAATTTGGTTGAATCTTCAGATGGGAAAGTTCGAGTCGTTGATGTGCAAACAAAAAAGGGAACCATTCGCAGAGCAGTTCATCGATTAGCACCCATCCCAATTGATGATTGAAGATATCCTTCAGATACTTCAAAGTGGGCAGAATGTTAATGCCATCGCAATTTATAATTTCAATAAATGAATTATGTATTTTATATTAAAAGTACTTGAAATTGAATTGTAAATAGTACTAAACATTTGTATAGAGTTAACTAAAAAGTAAACACTTAAATTTATGCTGAATTTACTCTCACTAAAACTTAACGAATAAAAGGTACATACTTGAATTGAGCAAGAGAATATTAAAATTTAATTTCGTTGAAGACATTAAGCAATACAGAAGTAGTTAGCAGCAAGTCAAAATAAAAATTATATATACTGTTTAAAAAAGTTGAATTCTTTATTTATTTAAATTGAATTTAAAAGTGTGAAAACTATCACATTAAACATTGGTGCCGAAACCCGGGAATATCTTGTATTCCCATCATAAAAATAAAAAGTTACCAACCTAAACTATAGTTAGTATAAAACTAGAGCTTATACTAAAAAATCATCAAATCAATTCTGAGGAAGACCACAGAACGAGAATTTGCCCTACAGAGCTAACATCGAATCAAAACTGGTAATCTCTTACTTAATTTAATTTTTAACTCAATTGCAGAGCAAAAAAAAAAAAAAAAAAAAAAAGTTATTGTCAGCGTATACATATAAAGTTTTTTTTCATCATCGGTTTCTTTGTTGACATGACTTCCAACATTTGAAAAGGTCGTCATCGCATGAAAATAAAAGCTTTATACACATATATGAATCATAACTCAAAAACTCAGTTGGATTCAATTCATGAAGAAGCTTTGATCGAGTTTTTGCCAGTGTGTGGAATGTATCGACGATCGTTTTCAACATAATTGAGTGGATACACATAAGCTTGATTATTATTATATAATTCTTATGTTGCTGATACATACAAATTTGTTGTTAAATTTATCCGGTGTTGCTGATTAAATTTTGTTGCCAACTTTATCCGTTGTTGCGGAAACAAAATTGTGGCTTTACATTTTATAAGAACTTGCTGCTAGATATAAACTACATTGTTGCTAGATGTTTAGTTTGATTGACGGGAAGGTAAACAAATAGATAAATTATTGTTGCTGCTGGTTAATTGCCTTCCTGAATCGTTGTTGTTGTTGCTCTGAGGCTTATAAAAAGCATACAATATTTGTTGAGAGGTGGTTGTATCATATTGGAATAGACTATCTTTGCATCGATTTGATAAATTGGCTGTGTCTGGAGTTGCTGTTGCTGATGAGGTTGAGTTGCTGTTGCTGTTGCTGCTAAGGTTGAGGAGAAAATTTGTTGCAGACAAATCTAAAAATAAACATTGTTGTTGAGGTGATCAGAATATTTCGTTGTTTTTTCCTGATTTCCTGTAAGGTAGTGCAGATTTGTTGATAGTTGGATTTTCTTCAATCGAAAAAAGCTAAGTTTATAAAAAATAGTAACGATGACAGATACTAATAATACGAAGGGCAAAGATGAATCATCGCAAAGTGAGAATAGTTTAGGAAAAAATTTATCAGATTTGAAAGCGTTGCGGTCATCGTCGAAAGGAAACCTGAGTCGAACAAAAAATATTATTGTGCAGAAGGGACGTACGTTGCCAGAACCTGAGTTAGAATGTCGATTAGGAATATTGGTATCGTATTTTAAGCAGATTTTAAATGTTCAAACATCCATTGAACGATTTAATAATCCTGATGACGAAGCGGCTAATGAAGCCTTTCGAGAAGAAGTAGAAGACATCTATGTTAGCGCAAAAGCAAGCATAATGTCAATTTTATCTGAACTCAGAGGAAATACCACTGCTGCTGAGCATTTAAATGCAACGTATTTTCCTGAACCGCCTCGCCCCCGTTCAAAACTAGAACCTATCAAACTGCCTACATTTTCTGGAAAATTTTCTGACTATCCCAATTTCATAGGTTTATTTATGAATCTTGTTCATAAAGATGAAAGCCTCGATAGTTTACAAAAGTTTAACTACTTACTTAGAAGTCTCTCAGGATCGGCTTTGGATGCTGTTAGAGATTTTAACGTCGTTGGAACAAATTATCAAAAAGCCCTTGATAGATTGAAAACTCGGTTTGATAATAAAACTCTTATTTTTCAAGAGCATATCAACAGTTTATTAGAGTTTCCAAAAATGTCCAAAGTATCTGCTTCAACTTTGCGCCATTTAGAAGATAGTTTTAATACGCATTTAACTGCAATGCTTTCTATTGGAAGTCACAAAGATATAGCAACTTCTATATTGATTTCGTTAGCTTTGGATCGAGTTGATGAAGAAACTCAAACTAAATGGCAGGATGCAATAGATTATGAAAAGCTCCCAACGTGGGAAGAATTTAGTAAGGTTTTGGACCGCCGTTGCAAAAGCTTAGAAGCCAAGGAATCCAGGGTACAAAAACCAACTAGTGCTGCTAAAATCAATACAAAATCTGACCAGTCTAGTCCACAAAAAGGTGGAAAGAAACAATTTAGAAAGTTTCAAGGTACAACTTTAGCAGCGGAGCGTATTAAATGTGAATATTGTCAGTCTTTGGAACATTTTGTGGACTCATGTCCAGATTTTCTTAGCTTACCAGTGGGAAGAAGGTTCCTGGAAGTTAAAAAACGAATCCTATGCGTCAACTGTTTGGGGAAAGAGCATTCTGTAAGACATTGCACTAAACCAAAATGCACTATATGTTCGTTGCCACATCACAAACTGCTTCATAGGTTTACAGTCAACAATGGTGCTGAAAATGCAGGCCAAGGAGCATCTCATTCAGCTTCATTAGTGGGGAGATCCTCCAATCAAACTATATTAGCCACGGCTGTGGTTTTAATAAAAGATAGTTTTGGTGTTTATCAACCTGTTCGCACTTTGTTAGATTCGGCTTCTCAACTGAACTTTATAACTGAAAGTATGTCACAAAGATTAAGATTGCCAAAATCAAAGTCAGAGATACTGATAAGCGGAATAGGAAATGAAGTGACAAACGTTCGATATACTACAATAGCGACTTGTAAATCGAGGATTTCGGAGTTTGAGACTCAGTTAGACTTGCTGGTAATCAGAAATATTACTCATCTTCAGCCTAGTCAATCATTTACGGTAGATTGTTGGAAAATACCTAAAAATATTGTGCTAGCGGATCCTAACTTCAATGAGGCAGCTAAGATAGATTTGCTTATAGGTGCAGATCATTTCTTTGAGTTGCTAGCTATTGGGCAGATCAAATTGGAAGAGAAGATTACACTTCAAAAAACTCTTTTTGGTTGGGTCGTTTCGGGCTCACACGATTTGTCAAACGCCAAAACTTCCACAGTTTGCTTGCTAGGAAGTGAACGGCAGTCAAAAGATGAAAATCTCAATGAATTTGTTGAAAAGTTTTGGGAAATCGAAAACTACCCCACTGTTTCAAAATTGTTAAAACCTGAAGAGATAAAATGTGAAGAACACTTTTTAAAAACAACTAAAAGGAATAGTGAAGGCAGATTTGTCGTAAGCTTTCCCTTTAAGGAAGATCCTGAATCCTTAGGACAAACCTTCGAAATTGCTAAAAGTAGGTTTTTGTCGTTAGAGAGGAGGCTGGATAAAAATAATAGTATAAGTATACAATACGAGGAATTCTTAAAGGAGTATGAGAGTCTTGGACATATGTCAGAAATAAGCTCTGATGAGGCAAAAAATATGAAGTACTTTTGCCCTCATCAGTACGTACTTAGGCCGGATTCTTCTACCACGAAATTAAGAGTTGTTTTCGATTGTAGTGCTAAGACTTCATCCGGTAAATCCCTAAATGATATCTTGATGAAAGGACCTATAATGCAGGACGACCTTTATTCTATAATCTTGCGTTTTCGCTGTTATAAATTTGCTTTAACAGCTGATATTTCAAAAATGTATCGCCAGATAATTATGGATCAAAAAGATCGCATACACCAATGCATTCTCTGGAGAACTAAGGGTACAGAATCGATAAAGATATACCAATTAAATACGGTTACTTATGGAACCACTTCCGCTCCATATTTGGCTACACGCTGTCTCAAAACTTTGTCAGAAGAAGGGGCCTTGAAGTTTCCATTGGGGTCCAAAGTTTTAAATGAAGATTTTTACATGGATGATTTGATCAGTGGTGGAGATTCGCCAGAGGAGATATTTAGCATCTATGAAGAAGTTAGGACTCTTTTGCATGGTGCAGGTTTCGAACTTCGAAAATGGTGGACAAATGAAAGAACGTTGTTGGAAGTTGTCCCAGAGATGGACAGAGAAAAACCGCTCAGAATAAATGATGCTGATATAATTAAAACCTTGGGAATCAAGTGGAATCCATCATCAGATGAGTTGCAGTATGTAGTTCCAGAATTTAGTTCAAAATCAAAAATCACCAAAAGGATAATTCTATCTGAGCTATCTACCCTATTTGACCCATTAGGACTTATTAACCCTGTCGTTGTTAAGGGTAAAATTTTGTTGCAAGGTCTTTGGGTTAAAAAGACGGATTGGGATGAATCTGTTCAATCTAGAATATTCACTGAATGGGAAGATTTTCGAAATCGTTTGAAGGAGTTAGAATCAATCAAAATTCCGAGATATGTGCTAGCCTTACAACCACAAAACGTTCAACTTCATGGATTTTCGGATGCATCGTTGCGGGCTTATGGCTGTTGTGTGTATTTACGCACAGTTAATGAAAAGGGTATGATATCGTGCAGTTTAATTACAGCAAAATCAAGAGTCGCTCCAATCAAAACCCAAAGCTTACCAAGGCTAGAATTATGTGCAGCGGAAATGCTGTCTTCGGTGGTTTCCAAGATACTTCCAAACTTTTCACACCTAGTTGAAGATATTCACCTCTGGACTGATTCAGAAATCGTTTTATGCTGGCTTTCAGCGCATCCGTCTTGTTGGGAAGTGTTCATCGCCAATAGGATTTCTAAGATACAAACTAGTTTGCCACAGGGTAAATGGAAATATGTGAGTACAAAGCAAAATCCTGCAGATATTATATCTAGAGGAGCTTATGGAAGTGAGTTGATGGAAAGTATATGGTTTTCTGGTCCGAAGTATCTTAAACTACCACAGGATATGTGGCCTGTACAAAAAGATTTTTCCATGCTAGCAAAAGATACTCCTGGAATGCGGAAATGTCATGTGACATTGCTTTCAAAAATTATTGACAAGGATTTTGAAGAAAGTACGTACGTTTTAAAAGCATCGACAAAACTTGTAGAATATTTGCTCTTATATTGCGTTGGATCATTATAATCCGCAAGAAAATTCAAAGGAAAAAATCAGAAACTGAGTTTGAGGACGACGAACTGAGATTTAATAAGCCTTTGGACGCGGACGAAATAAATCATGCTTTGGAAAGAATTTTATGGAACGTTCAACAAAAACATTTCCAAGAGGAAATTCAGAAACTAGAGAAAGGAATTATGATTAGCCCTACGAGTACCATTAAAAACCTCAATCCCTTCCTTGATGGTGACTCATTCAAACTCCTCAGAGTAGGTGGGCGTCTCCTGAATGCGGACATTCCTTATACTGTTAAATGTCCTATCCTTCTCCCTAAATCCAACCCATTCATAAAAAACCTTTTTAAATCATTACATAACAAAAATTATCATGCAGGTCCACAAGCTTTAGTTGGTATCGTGCGGCAGAGGTTCTGGGTATTAGACGCCCGCAGACTTGCAAAGAAGGTCGTGGACAGTTGCTGGCAGTGCTTTAAATACAAACCTAAGATGTTGGGACAAATCATGGGTAATCTACCTATTGACAGAGTACAACCGGCAAGACCGTTTTTGAAGACTGGGGTCGATTTTTGTGGTCCATTTCAAACCACTTATAAGCTGCGGGGTCATAGAACCACCAAATCATATGTCGCCGTCTTCGTTTGCTTTGTCGTAAAGGCTGTGCACTTGGTGGTTGTCTCCGACTTATCTAGCGAAGGTTTCGTTGCAGCGCTGAAGAGGTTCGTTGCAAGACGAGGTTTGTGCCAAGATTTGTACTGCGACAACGGGACGAATTTTGTTGGGGCTCGTAATCAGCTAGAGGAATTCAGGCAAAGTTTCCTGGATCAGCAGTTGGAAAAGAAGATAAGTGATTGGTGTGCTACAGAGCATATCAAGTTTCATCACATCCCACCTCGAACACCACACTTTGGCGGTCTATGGGAGGCGGCCGTGAAGTCTGCCAAAAATCATCTTCTTCGTGCAGTCGGCGATGCCTTTCTGACTTTTGAGGAACTATCTACTATTGTTGCAGATATAGAAGCTATACTAAACTCCAGGCCCATGTATGCTATGTCCAGTGACCCGAGCGACGAGCAAGTGCTTACACCTGGGCATTTCTTGATTGGTGGACCAATGAACGCAGTATTTGAACCAGTGGTCACTGATTACAAAATGTCTGCGTTGAAGAGGTGGCGGCGACTATCGTTGATAAAGCAGCATTTTTGGAATCGGTGGTCGAAAGAGTACCTAGCCGATTTACAAAAACGAGTCAAATGGCAAACTTCGTCAGAAAACATCAAAGTCAACACACTCGTTCTAGTTGGGGATGATAATTCGTATCCTCAAAACTGGCTCATTGGAAAAGTAGCTAATTTGGTTGAATCTTCAGATGGGAAAGTTCGAGTCGTTGATGTGCAAACAAAAAAGGGAACCATTCGCAGAGCAGTTCATCGATTAGCACCCATCCCAATTGATGATTGAAGATATCCTTCAGATACTTCAAAGTGGGCAGAATGTTAATGCCATCGCAATTTATAATTTCAATAAATGAATTATGTATTTTATATTAAAAGTACTTGAAATTGAATTGTAAATAGTACTAAACATTTGTATAGAGTTAACTAAAAAGTAAACACTTAAATTTATGCTGAATTTACTCTCACTAAAACTTAACGAATAAAAGGTACATACTTGAATTGAGCAAGAGAATATTAAAATTTAATTTCGTTGAAGACATTAAGCAATACAGAAGTAGTTAGCAGCAAGTCAAAATAAAAATTATATATACTGTTTAAAAAAGTTGAATTCTTTATTTATTTAAATTGAATTTAAAAGTGTGAAAACTATCACATTAAACAGAAGGCTTGTATGACTTTGGATGCCCACATTGAAACGTACATATATAGAAAGGTTTTGTCAAATGCAACCAGCACATCCAAAGCAAACCCTTTTATAAGGTCTAGTTTTCGAGATATTTGCATTCAAAGTTATTTTTTTGAGTTATGAAGGCTTGTATGACTTTGGATGCCCACAGTTCCACAAATAAGGCTATGACGTAATTTTCGCTTGCAAAACGCTTAATTAGTTTTTCAAGAGCTATCTATAGCTGAAAACTAGAACATTCTAGGAGGTCTGGTTGCGGAGATATCTTAATTCAAAGTAAATCCATTAAAATCGATTTTTTTGAGTTTTGAAAGTTTGCATGACTTTGGATGTCTACAGTTCCACAAATAAGGCTCGGAAGGCCTTGCGGTTTATTAAACGCTTAATCAGTTTTTGGAGAGCTATCCATTGCTTAAAACTAGAGCATTTTGTGGGCTCTGGGTGCAGAGAAATTTTAATTCAAAGTTAATCTTTCTTGTTTCAACCCAAAAACTAAAAATCTTAATATGGCCATAACTTCCAAAATAAGGCTCGTAAGAGGTTGCGCTTAACGTTGTTGAACAGATAACGGTCAGGTCTTTGCATTGCCGTTCAAAACTCAACTTTTTTTTTTTCCAATCGATTTTCGAAAAAAAGCATGGACTACCCCCTTATCACTAAAAATTCATTTTTTTACGAAAGTCTCTGGAACCCATTGGAACGTACATATATAGAAAGGTTTTGTCAAATGTAACCATCACATCCAAAGCAAACCCTTTTATAAGGTCTAGTTTTCGAGATATTTGCATTCAAAGTTATTTTTTTGAGTTATGAAGGCTTGTATGACTTTGGATGCCCACATTGAAACGTACATATATAGAAAGGTTTTGTCAAATGCAACCAGCACATCCAAAGCAAACCCTTTTATAAGGTAGAATTTCGAGATATTTGCATTCAAAGTTATTTTTTTGAGTTATGAAGGCTTGTATGACTTTGGATGTCCACAGTTCCGCAAATAAGGCTATGACGTCATTTTCGGTTGCAAAATGCTTAATAAGTTTTTCAAGAGCTATCCATAGCTGAAAGCTAGAACAATCTAGGAGGTCTGGTTGCGGAGATATCTTAATTCAAAGTAAATCCATTAAAATCGATTTTTTTGAGTTTTGAAAGTTTGCATGACTTTGGATGTCTACAGTTCCACAAATGAAGGCTTGTATGACTTTGGATGTCCACAGTTCCGCAAATAAGGCTATGACGTCATTTTCGGTTGCAAAATGCTTAATAAGTTTTTCAAGAGCTATCCATAGCTGAAAGCTAGAACAATCTAGGAGGTCTGGTTGCGGAGATATCTTAATTCAAAGTAAATCCATTAAAATCGATTTTTTTGAGTTTTGAAAGTTTGCATGACTTTGGATGTCTACAGTTCCACAAATAAGGCTCTGAAGGCCTTGCGGTTTATTAACCGCTTAATTAGTTTTTGGAGAGCTTTGCTGAAAACTAGAGCATTTTGCGGGCTCTGGTTGCAGAGAAATTTTAATTCAAAGTTAATCTTTCTTGTTTCAACTCAAAAACTAAAAATCTTAATATGGCCATAACTTCCAAAATAAGGCTCGTAAGAGGTTGCGGTTAACGTTGTTGAACAGATAACGGTCAGGTCTTTGCATTGCCGTTCAAAACTCAACTTTTTTTTTCCAAACGATTTTGGAAAAAAAGCATGGACTACTTCCTAATCACTAAAAATTCATTTTTTTACGAAAGTCTCTGGAACCCATTGAAACGTACATATATAGAAAGGTTTTGTCAAATGCAACCAGCACATCCAAAGCAAACCCTTTTATAAGGTCTAGTTTTCGAGATATTTGCATTCAAAGTTATTTTTTTGAGTTATGAAGGCTTGTATGACTTTGGATGCCCACAGTTCCGCAAATAAGGCTATGACGTCATTTTCGCTTGCAAAACGCTTAATTAGTTTTTCAAGAGCTATCTATAGCTGAAAACTAGAACATTCTAGGAGGTCTGGTTGCGGAGATATCTTAATTCAAAGTAAATCCATTAAAATCGATTTTTTTGAGTTTTGAAAGTTTGCATGACTTTGGATGTTTTCAGTTCCACAAATAAGGCTCGGAAGGCCTTGCGGTTTATTAAACGCTTAATCAGTTTTTGGAGAGCTATCCACTGCTGAAAACTAGAGCATTTTGTGGGCTCTGGTTGCAGAGAAATTTTAATTCAAAGTTAATCTTTCTTGTTTCAACCCAAAAACTAAAAATCTTAATATGGCCATAACTTCTAAAATAAGGCTCGTTAGAGGTTGCGGTTAACGTTGTTGAACAGATAACGGTCAGGTCTTTGCATTGCCGTTCAAAACTCAACTTTTTTTTTCCAATCGATTTTCGAAAAAAAGCATGGACCTTATCACTAAAAATTCATTTTTTTACGAAAGTCTCTGAAACCCATTGAAACGTACATATATAGAAAGGTTTTGTCAAATGCAACCAGCACATCCAAAGCAAACCCTTTTATAAGGTCTAGTTTTCGAGATATTTGCATTCAAAGTTATTTTTTTGAGTTATGAAGGCTTGTATGACTTTGGATGCCCACAGTTCCACAAATAAGGCTATGACGTAATTTTCGCTTGCAAAACGCTTAATTAGTTTTTCAAGAGCTATCTATAGCTGAAAACTAGAACATTCTAGGAGGTCTGGTTGCGGAGATATCTTAATTCAAAGTAAATCCATTAAAATCGATTTTTTTGAGTTTTGAAAGTTTGCATGACTTTGGATGTCTACAGTTCCACAAATAAGGCTCGGAAGGCCTTGCGGTTTATTAAACGCTTAATCAGTTTTTGGAGAGCTATCCACTGCTGAAAACTAGAGCATTTTGTGGGCTCTGGTTGCAGAGAAATTTTAATTCAAAGTTAATCTTTCTTGTTTCAACCCAAAAACTAAAAATCTTAATATGGCCATAACTTCCAAAATAAGGCTCGTAAGAGGTTGCGGTTAACGTTGTTGAACAGATAACGGTCAGGTCTTTGCATTGCCGTTCAAAACTCAACTTTTTTTTTCCAATCGATTTTCGAAAAAAAGCATGGACCTTATCACTAAAAATTCATTTTTTTACGAAAGTCTCTGAAACCCATTGAAACGTACATATATAGAAAGGTTTTGTCAAATGCAACCAGCACATCCAAAGCAAACCCTTTTATAAGGTCTAGTTTTCGAGATATTTGCATTCAAAGTTATTTTTTTGAGTTATGAAGGCTTGTATGACTTTGGATGCCCACAGTTCCGCAAATAAGGCTATGACGTAATTTTCGCTTGCAAAACGCTTAATAAGTTTTTCAAGAGCTATCTATAGCTGAAAACTAGAACATTCTAGGAGGTCTGGTTGCGGAGATATCTTAATTCAAAGTAAATCCATTAAAATCGATTTTTTTGAGTTTTGAAAGTTTGCATGACTTTGGATGTCTACAGTTCCACAAATGAAGGCTTGTATGACTTTGGATGTCCACAGTTCCGCAAATAAGGCTATGACGTCATTTTCGGTTGCAAAATGCTTAATAAGTTTTTCAAGAGCTATCCATAGCTGAAAGCTAGAACAATCTAGGAGGTCTGGTTGCGGAGATATCTTAATTCAAAGTAAATCCATTAAAATCGATTTTTTTGAGTTTTGAAAGTTTGCATGACTTTGGATGTCTACAGTTCCACAAATAAGGCTCGGAAGGCCTTGCGGTTTATTAACCGCTTAATTAGTTTTTGGAGAGCTTTGCTGAAAACTAGAGCATTTTGCGGGCTCTGGTTGCAGAGAAATTTTAATTCAAAGTTAATCTTTCTTGTTTCAACCCAAAAACTAAAAATCTTAATATGGCCATAACTTCCAAAATAAGGCTCGTAAGAGGTTGCGGTTAACGTTGTTGAACAGATAACGGTCAGGTCTTTGCATTGCCGTTCAAAACTCAACTTTTTTTTTCCAACCGATTTTGGAAAAAAAGCATGGACTACTTCCTAATCACTAAAAATTCATTTTTTTACGAAAGTCTCTGGAACCCATTGAAACGTACATATATAGAAAGGTTTTGTCAAATGCAACCAGCACATCCAAAGCAAACCCTTTTATAAGGTCTAGTTTTCGAGATATTTGCATTCAAAGTTATTTTTTTGAGTTATGAAGGCTTGTATGACTTTGGATGCCCACAGTTCCGCAAATAAGGCTATGACGTCATTTTCGCTTGCAAAACGCTTAATTAGTTTTTCAAGAGCTATCTATAGCTGAAAACTAGAACATTCTAGGAGGTCTGGTTGCGGAGATATCTTAATTCAAAGTAAATCCATTAAAATCGATTTTTTTGAGTTTTGAAAGTTTGCATGACTTTGGATGTCTACAGTTCCACAAATAAGGCTCGGAAGGCCTTGCGATTTATTAACCGCTTAATCAGTTTTTGGAGAGCTATCCATTGCTGAAAACTAGAGCATTTTGTAGGCTCTGGTTGCAGAGAAATTTTGATTCAAAGTTAATCTTTCTTGTTTCAACCCAAAAACTAAAAATCTTAATATGGCCATAACTTCTAAAATAAGGCTCGTTAGAGGTTGCGGTTAACGTTGTTGAACAGATAACGGTCAGGTCTTTGCATTGCCGTTCAAAACTCAACTTTTTTTTTCCAATCGATTTTCGAAAAAAAGCATGGACCTTATCACTAAAAATTCATTTTTTTACGAAAGTCTCTGAAACCCATTGAAACGTACATATATAGAAAGGTTTTGTCAAATGCAACCAGCACATCCAAAGCAAACCCTTTTATAAGGTCTAGTTTTCGAGATATTTGCATTCAAAGTTATTTTTTTGAGTTATGAAGGCTTGTATGACTTTGGATGCCCACAGTTCCACAAATAAGGCTATGACGTAATTTTCGCTTGCAAAACGCTTAATTAGTTTTTCAAGAGCTATCTATAGCTGAAAACTAGAACATTCTAGGAGGTCTGGTTGCGGAGATATCTTAATTCAAAGTAAATCCATTAAAATCGATTTTTTTGAGTTTTGAAAGTTTGCATGACTTTGGATGTCTACAGTTCCACAAATAAGGCTCGGAAGGCCTTGCGGTTTATTAACCGCTTAATCAGTTTTTAGAGAGCTATCCATTGCTGAAAACTAGAGCATTTTGTAGGCTCTGGTTGCAGAGAAATTTTGATTCAAAGTTAATCTTTCTTGTTTCAACCCAAAAACTAAAAATCTTAATATGGCCATAACTTCTAAAATAAGGCTCGTTAGAGGTTGCGGTTAACGTTGTTGAACAGATAACGGTCAGGTCTTTGCATTGCCGTTCAAAACTCAACTTTTTTTTTCCAATCGATTTTCGAAAAAAAGCATGGACCTTATCACTAAAAATTCATTTTTTTACGAAAGTCTCTGAAACCCATTGAAACGTACATATATAGAAAGGTTTTGTCAAATGCAACCAGCACATCCAAAGCAAACCCTTTTATAAGGTCTAGTTTTCGAGATATTTGCATTCAAAGTTATTTTTTTGAGTTATGAAGGCTTGTATGACTTTGGATGCCCACAGTTCCACAAATAAGGCTATGACGTAATTTTCGCTTGCAAAACGCTTAATTAGTTTTTCAAGAGCTATCTATAGCTGAAAACTAGAACATTCTAGGAGGTCTGGTTGCGGAGATATCTTAATTCAAAGTAAATCCATTAAAATCGATTTTTTTGAGTTTTGAAAGTTTGCATGACTTTGGATGTCTACAGTTCCACAAATAAGGCTCGGAAGGCCTTGCGGTTTATTAAACGCTTAATCAGTTTTTGGAGAGCTATCCACTGCTGAAAACTAGAGCATTTTGTGGGCTCTGGTTGCAGAGAAATTTTAATTCAAAGTTAATCTTTCTTGTTTCAACCCAAAAACTAAAAATCTTAATATGGCCATAACTTCCAAAATAAGGCTCGTAAGAGGTTGCGGTTAACGTTGTTGAACAGATAACGGTCAGGTCTTTGCATTGCCGTTCAAAACTCAACTTTTTTTTCCAATCGATTTTCGAAAAAAAGCATGGACCTTATCACTAAAAATTCATTTTTTTACGAAAGTCTCTGAAACCCATTGAAACGTACATATATAGAAAGGTTTTGTCAAATGCAACCAGCACATCCAAAGCAAACCCTTTTATAAGGTCTAGTTTTCGAGATATTTGCATTCAAAGTTATTTTTTTGAGTTATGAAGGCTTGTATGACTTTGGATGCCCACAGTTCCGCAAATAAGGCTATGACGTAATTTTCGCTTGCAAAACGCTTAATAAGTTTTTCAAGAGCTATCTATAGCTGAAAACTAGAACATTCTAGGAGGTCTGGTTGCGGAGATATCTTAACTCAAAGTAAATCCATTAAAATCGATTTTTTTGAGTTTTGAAAGTTTGCATGACTTTGGATGTCTACAGTTCCACAAATGAAGGCTTGTATGACTTTGGATGTCCACAGTTCCGCAAATAAGGCTATGACGTCATTTTCGGTTGCAAAATGCTTAATAAGTTTTTCAAGAGCTATCCATAGCTGAAAGCTAGAACAATCTAGGAGGTCTGGTTGCGGAGATATCTTAATTCAAAGTAAATCCATTAAAATCGATTTTTTTGAGTTTTGAAAGTTTGCATGACTTTGGATGTCTACAGTTCCACAAATAAGGCTCGGAAGGCCTTGCGGTTTATTAACCGCTTAATTAGTTTTTGGAGAGCTTTGCTGAAAACTAGAGCATTTTGCGGGCTCTGGTTGCAGAGAAATTTTAATTCAAAGTTAATCTTTCTTGTTTCAACCCAAAAACTAAAAATTTTAATATGGCCATAACTTCCAAAATAAGGCTCGTAAGAGGTTGCGGTTAACGTTGTTGAACAGATAACGGTCAGGTCTTTGCATTGCCGTTCAAAACTCAACTTTTTTTTTCCAACCGATTTTGGAAAAAAAGCATGGACTACTTCCTAATCACTAAAAATTCATTTTTTTACGAAAGTCTCTGGAACCCATTGAAACGTACATATATAGAAAGGTTTTGTCAAATGCAACCAGCACATCCAAAGCAAACCCTTTTATAAGGTCTAGTTTTCGAGATATTTGCATTCAAAGTTATTTTTTTGAGTTATGAAGGCTTGTATGACTTTGGATGCCCACAGTTCCGCAAATAAGGCTATGACGTCATTTTCGCTTGCAAAACGCTTAATTAGTTTTTCAAGAGCTATCTATAGCTGAAAACTAGAACATTCTAGGAGGTCTGGTTGCGGAGATATCTTAATTCAAAGTAAATCCATTAAAATCGATTTTTTTGAGTTTTGAAAGTTTGCATGACTTTGGATGTCTACAGTTCCACAAATAAGGCTCGGAAGGCCTTGCGGTTTATTAACCGCTTAATCAGTTTTTGGAGAGCTATCCATTGCTGAAAACTAGAGCATTTTGTAGGCTCTGGTTGCAGAGAAATTTTGATTCAAAGTTAATCTTTCTTGTTTCAACCCAAAAACTAAAAATCTTAATATGGCCATAACTTCTAAAATAAGGCTCGTTAGAGGTTGCGGTTAACGTTGTTGAACAGATAACGGTCAGGTCTTTGCATTGCCGTTCAAAACTCAACTTTTTTTTTCCAATCGATTTTCGAAAAAAAGCATGGACCTTAGCACTAAAAATTCATTTTTTTACGAAAGTCTCTGAAACCCATTGAAACGTACATATATAGAAAGGTTTTGTCAAATGCAACCAGCACATCCAAAGCAAACCCTTTTATAAGGTCTAGTTTTCGAGATATTTGCATTCAAAGTTATTTTTTTGAGTTATGAAGGCTTGTATGACTTTGGATGCCCACAGTTCCACAAATAAGGCTATGACGTAATTTTCGCTTGCAAAACGCTTAATTAGTTTTTCAAGAGCTATCTATAGCTGAAAACTAGAACATTCTAGGAGGTCTGGTTGCGGAGATATCTTAATTCAAAGTAAATCCATTAAAATCGATTTTTTTGAGTTTTGAAAGTTTGCATGACTTTGGATGTCTACAGTTCCACAAATAAGGCTCGGAAGGCCTTGCGGTTTATTAAACGCTTAATCAGTTTTTGGAGAGCTATCCACTGCTGAAAACTAGAGCATTTTGTGGGCTCTGGTTGCAGAGAAATTTTAATTCAAAGTTAATCTTTCTTGTTTCAACCCAAAAACTAAAAATCTTAATATGGCCATAACTTCCAAAATAAGGCTCGTAAGAGGTTGCGGTTAACGTTGTTGAACAGATAACGGTCAGGTTTTTGCATTGCCGTTCAAAACTCAACTTTTTTTTTCTAATCGATTTTCGAAAAAAAGCATGGACCTTATCACTAAAAATTCATTTTTTTACGAAAGTCTCTGAAACCCATTGAAACGTACATATATAGAAAGGTTTTGTCAAATGCAACCAGCACATCCAAAGCAAACCCTTTTATAAGGTCTAGTTTTCGAGATATTTGCATTCAAAGTTATTTTTTTGAGTTATGAAGGCTTGTATGACTTTGGATGCCCACAGTTCCGCAAATAAGGCTATGACGTAATTTTCGCTTGCAAAACGCTTAATAAGTTTTTCAAGAGCTATCTATAGCTGAAAACTAGAACATTCTAGGAGGTCTGGTTGCGGAGATATCTTAATTCAAAGTAAATCCATTAAAATCGATTTTTTTGAGTTTTGAAAGTTTGCATGACTTTGGATGTCTACAGTTCCACAAATGAAGGCTTGTATGACTTTGGATGTCCACAGTTCCGCAAATAAGGCTATGACGTCATTTTCGGTTGCAAAATGCTTAATAAGTTTTTCAAGAGCTATCCATAGCTGAAAGCTAGAACAATCTAGGAGGTCTGGTTGCGGAGATATCTTAATTCAAAGTAAATCCATTAAAATCGATTTTTTTGAGTTTTGAAAGTTTGCATGACTTTGGATGTCTACAGTTCCACAAATAAGGCTCGGAAGGCCTTGCGGTTTATTAACCGCTTAATTAGTTTTTGGAGAGCTTTGCTGAAAACTAGAGCATTTTGCGGGCTCTGGTTGCAGAGAAATTTTAATTCAAAGTTAATCTTTCTTGTTTCAACCCAAAAACTAAAAATCTTAATATGGCCATAACTTCCAAAATAAGGCTCGTAAGAGGTTGCGGTTAACGTTGTTGAACAGATAACGGTCAGGTCTTTGCATTGCCGTTCAAAACTCAACTTTTTTTTTCCAACCGATTTTGGACTACTTCCTAATCACTAAAAATTCATTTTTTTACGAAAGTCTCTGGAACCCATTGAAACGTACATATATAGAAAGGTTTTGTCAAATGCAACCAGCACATCCAAAGCAAACCCTTTTATAAGGTCTAGTTTTCGAGATATTTGCATTCAAAGTTATTTTTTTGAGTTATGAAGGCTTGTATGACTTTGGATGCCCACAGTTCCGCAAATAAGGCTATGACGTCATTTTCGCTTGCAAAACGCTTAATTAGTTTTTCAAGAGCTATCTATAGCTGAAAACTAGAACATTCTAGGAGGTCTGGTTGCGGAGATATCTTAATTCAAAGTAAATCCATTAAAATCGATTTTTTTGAGTTTTGAAAGTTTGCATGACTTTGGATGTCTACAGTTCCACAAATAAGGCTCGGAAGGCCTTGCGGTTTATTAACCGCTTAATCAGTTTTTGGAGAGCTATCCATTGCTGAAAACTAGAGCATTTTGTAGGCTCTGGTTGCAGAGAAATTTTGATTCAAAGTTAATCTTTCTTGTTTCAACCCAAAAACTAAAAATCTTAATATGGCCATAACTTCTAAAATAAGGCTCGTTAGAGGTTGCGGTTAACGTTGTTGAACAGATAACGGTCAGGTCTTTGCATTGCCGTTCAAAACTCAACTTTTTTTTTCCAATCGATTTTCGAAAAAAAGCATGGACCTTATCACTAAAAATTCATTTTTTTACGAAAGTCTCTGAAACCCATTGAAACGTACATATATAGAAAGGTTTTGTCAAATGCAACCAGCACATCCAAAGCAAACCCTTTTATAAGGTCTAGTTTTCGAGATATTTGCATTCAAAGTTATTTTTTTGAGTTATGAAGGCTTGTATGACTTTGGATGCCCACAGTTCCACAAATAAGGCTATGACGTAATTTTCGCTTGCAAAACGCTTAATTAGTTTTTCAAGAGCTATCTATAGCTGAAAACTAGAACATTCTAGGAGGTCTGGTTGCGGAGATATCTTAATTCAAAGTAAATCCATTAAAATCGATTTTTTTGAGTTTTGAAAGTTTGCATGACTTTGGATGTCTACAGTTCCACAAATAAGGCTCGGAAGGCCTTGCGGTTTATTAAACGCTTAATCAGTTTTTGGAGAGCTATCCACTGCTGAAAACTAGAGCATTTTGTGGGCTCTGGTTGCAGAGAAATTTTAATTCAAAGTTAATCTTTCTTGTTTCAACCCAAAAACTAAAAATCTTAATATGGCCATAACTTCCAAAATAAGGCTCGTAAGAGGTTGCGGTTAACGTTGTTGAACAGATAACGGTCAGGTCTTTGCATTGCCGTTCAAAACTCAACTTTTTTTTTCCAATCGATTTTCTAAAAAAAAGCATGGACCTTATCACTAAAAATTCATTTTTTTACGAAAGTCTCTGAAACCCATTGAAACGTACATATATAGAAAGGTTTTGTCAAATGCAACCAGCACATCCAAAGCAAACCCTTTTATAAGGTCTAGTTTTCGAGATATTTGCATTCAAAGTTATTTTTTTGAGTTATGAAGGCTTGTATGACTTTGGATGCCCACAGTTCCGCCAATAAGGCTATGACGTAATTTTCGCTTGCAAAACGCTTAATAAGTTTTTCAAGAGCTATCTATAGCTGAAAACTAGAACATTCTAGGAGGTCTGGTTGCGGAGATATCTTAATTCAAAGTAAATCCATTAAAATCGATTTTTTTGAGTTTTGAAAGTTTGCATGACTTTGGATGTCTACAGTTCCACAAATAAGGCTCGGAAGGCCTTGCGGTTTATTAAACGCTTAATCAGTTTTTGGAGAGCTATCCACTGCTGAAAATTAGAGCATTTTGTGGGCTCTGGTTGCAGAGAAATTTTAATTCAAAGTTAATCTTTCTTGTTTCAACCCAAAAACTAAAAATCTTAATATGGCCATAACTTCCAAAATAAGGCTCGTAAGAGGTTGCGGTTAACGTTGTTGAACAGATAACGGTCAGGTCTTTGCATTGCCGTTCAAAACTCAACTTTTTTTTTCCAATCGATTTTCGAAAAAAAGCATGGACCTTATCACTAAAAATTCATTTTTTTACGAAAGTCTCTGAAACCCATTGAAACGTACATATATAGAAAGGTTTTGTCAAATGCAACCAGCACATCCAAAGCAAACCCTTTTATAAGGTCTAGTTTTCGAGATATTTGCATTCAAAGTTATTTTTTTGAGTTATGAAGGCTTGTATGACTTTGGATGCCCACAGTTCCGCAAATAAGGCTATGACGTAATTTTCGCTTGCAAAACGCTTAATAAGTTTTTCAAGAGCTATCTATAGCTGAAAACTAGAACATTCTAGGAGGTCTGGTTGCGGAGATATCTTAATTCAAAGTAAATCCATTAAAATCGATTTTTTTGAGTTTTGAAAGTTTGCATGACTTTGGATGTCTACAGTTCCACAAATAAGGCTCGGAAGGCCTTGCGGTTTATTAAACGCTTAATCAGTTTTTGGAGAGCTATCCACTGCTGAAAACTAGAGCATTTTGTGGGCTCTGGTTGCAGAGAAATTTTAATTCAAAGTTAATCTTTCTTGTTTCAACCCAAAAACTAAAAATCTTAATATGGCCATAACTTCCAAAATAAGGCTCGTAAGAGGTTGCGGTTAACGTTGTTGAACAGATAACGGTCAGGTCTTTGCATTGCCGTTCAAAACTCAACTTTTTTTTCCAATCGATTTTCGAAAAAAAGCATGGACCTTATCACTAAAAATTCATTTTTTTACGAAAGTCTCTGAAACCCATTGAAACGTACATAAGGTTTTGTCAAATGCAACCAGCACATCCAAAGCAAACCCTTTTATAAGGTCTAGTTTTCGAGATATTTGCATTCAAAGTTATTTTTTTAAGTTATGAAGGCTTGTATGACTTTGGATGCCCACAGTTCCGCAAATAAGGCTATGACGTAATTTTCGCTTGCAAAACGCTTAATAAGTTTTTCAAGAGCTATCTATAGCTGAAAACTAGAACATTCTAGGAGGTCTGGTTGCGGAGATATCTTAATTCAAAGTAAATCCATTAAAATCGATTTTTTTGAGTTTTGAAAGTTTGCATGACTTTGGATGTCTACAGTTCCACAAATAAGGCTCGGAAGGCCTTGCGGTTTATTAAACGCTTAATCAGTTTTTGGAGAGCTATCCACTGCTGAAAACTAGAGCATTTTGTGGGCTCTGGTTGCAGAGAAATTTTAATTCAAAGTTAATCTTTCTTGTTTCAACCCAAAAACTAAAAATCTTAATATGGCCATAACTTCCAAAATAAGGCTCGTAAGAGGTTGCGGTTAACGTTGTTGAACAGATAACGGTCAGGTCTTTGCATTGCCGTTCAAAACTCAACTTTTTTTTTCCAATCGATTTTCTAAAAAAAGCATGGACCTTATCACTAAAAATTCATTTTTTTACGAAAGTCTCTGAAACCCATTGAAACGTACATATATAGAAAGGTTTTGTCAAATGCAACCAGCACATCCAAAGCAAACCCTTTTATAAGGTCTAGTTTTCGAGATATTTGCATTCAAAGTTATTTTTTTGAGTTATGAAGGCTTGTATGACTTTGGATGCCCACAGTTCCGCAAATAAGGCTATGACGTAATTTTCGCTTGCAAAACGCTTAATAAGTTTTTCAAGAGCTATCTATAGCTGAAAACTAGAACATTCTAGGAGGTCTGGTTGCGGAGATATCTTAATTCAAAGTAAATCCATTAAAATCGATTTTTTTGAGTTTTGAAAGTTTGCATGACTTTGGATGTCTACAGTTCCACAAATGAAGGCTTGTATGACTTTGGATGTCCACAGTTCCGCAAATAAGGCTATGACGTCATTTTCGGTTGCAAAATGCTTAATAAGTTTTTCAAGAGCTATCCATAGCTGAAAGCTAGAACAATCTAGGAGGTCTGGTTGCGGAGATATCTTAATTCAAAGTAAATCCATTAAAATCGATTTTTTTGAGTTTTGAAAGTTTGCATGACTTTGGATGTCTACAGTTCCACAAATAAGGCTCGGAAGGCCTTGCGGTTTATTAACCGCTTAATTAGTTTTTGGAGAGCTTTGCTGAAAACTAGAGCATTTTGCGGGCTCTGGTTGCAGAGAAATTTTAATTCAAAGTTAATCTTTCTTGTTTCAACCCAAAAACTAAAAATCTTAATATGGCCATAACTTCCAAAATAAGGCTCGTAAGAGGTTGCGGTTAACGTTGTTGAACAGATAACGGTCAGGTCTTTGCATTGCCGTTCAAAACTCAACTTTTTTTTTCCAACCGATTTTGGAAAAAAAGCATGGACTACTTCCTAATCACTAAAAATTCATTTTTTTACGAAAGTCTCTGGAACCCATTGAAACGTACATATATAGAAAGGTTTTGTCAAATGCAACCAGCACATCCAAAGCAAACCCTTTTATAAGGTCTAGTTTTCGAGATATTTGCATTCAAAGTTATTTTTTTGAGTTATGAAGGCTTGTATGACTTTGGATGCCCACAGTTCCGCAAATAAGGCTATGACGTCATTTTCGCTTGCAAAACGCTTAATTAGTTTTTCAAGAGCTATCTATAGCTGAAAACTAGAACATTCTAGGAGGTCTGGTTGCGGAGATATCTTAATTCAAAGTAAATCCATTAAAATCGTTTTTTTTGAGTTTTGAAAGTTTGCATGACTTTGGATGTCTACAGTTCCACAAATAAGGCTCGGAAGGCCTTGCGGTTTATTAACCGCTTAATCAGTTTTTGGAGAGCTATCCATTGCTGAAAACTAGAGCATTTTGTAGGCTCTGGTTGCAGAGAAATTTTGATTCAAAGTTAATCTTTCTTGTTTCAACCCAAAAACTAAAAATCTTAATATGGCCATAACTTCTAAAATAAGGCTCGTTAGAGGTTGCGGTTAACGTTGTTGAACAGATAACGGTCAGGTCTTTGCATTGCCGTTCAAAACTCAACTTTTTTTTTCCAATCGATTTTCGAAAAAAAGCATGGACCTTATCACTTAAAATTCATTTTTTTACGAAAGTCTCTGAAACCCATTGAAACGTACATATATAGAAAGGTTTTGTCAAATGCAACCAGCACATCCAAAGCAAACCCTTTTATAAGGTCTAGTTTTCGAGATATTTGCATTCAAAGTTATTTTTTTGAGTTATGAAGGCTTGTATGACTTTGGATGCCCACAGTTCCACAAATAAGGCTATGACGTAATTTTCGCTTGCAAAACGCTTAATTAGTTTTTCAAGAGCTATCTATAGCTGAAAACTAGAACATTCTAGGAGGTCTGGTTGCGGAGATATCTTAATTCAAAGTAAATCCATTAAAATCGATTTTTTTGAGTTTTGAAAGTTTGCATGACTTTGGATGTCTACAGTTCCACAAATAAGGCTCGGAAGGCCTTGCGGTTTATTAAACGCTTAATCAGTTTTTGGAGAGCTATCCACTGCTGAAAACTAGAGCATTTTGTGGGCTCTGGTTGCAGAGAAATTTTAATTCAAAGTTAATCTTTCTTGTTTCAACCCAAAAACTAAAAATCTTAATATGGCCATAACTTCCAAAATAAGGCTCGTAAGAGGTTGCGGTTAACGTTGTTGAACAGATAACGGTCAGGTCTTTGCATTGCCGTTCAAAACTCAACTTTTTTTTTCCAATCGATTTTCTAAAAAAAGCATGGACCTTATCACTAAAAATTCATTTTTTTACGAAAGTCTCTGAAACCCATTGAAACGTACATATATAGAAAGGTTTTGTCAAATGCAACCAGCACATCCAAAGCAAACCCTTTTATAAGGTCTAGTTTTCGAGATATTTGCATTCAAAGTTATTTTTTTGAGTTATGAAGGCTTGTATGACTTTGGATGCCCACAGTTCCGCAAATAAGGCTATGACGTAATTTTCGCTTGCAAAACGCTTAATAAGTTTTTCAAGAGCTATCTATAGCTGAAAACTAGAACATTCTAGGAGGTCTGGTTGCGGAGATATCTTAATTCAAAGTAAATCCATTAAAATCGATTTTTTTGAGTTTTGAAAGTTTGCATGACTTTGGATGTCTACAGTTCCACAAATAAGGCTCGGAAGGCCTTGCGGTTTATTAAACGCTTAATCAGTTTTTGGAGAGCTATCCACTGCTGAAAACTAGAGCATTTTGTGGGCTCTGGTTGCAGAGAAATTTTAATTCAAAGTTAATCTTTCTTGTTTCAACCCAAAAACTAAAAATCTTAATATGGCCATAACTTCCAAAATAAGGCTCGTAAGAGGTTGCGGTTAACGTTGTTGAACAGATAACGGTCAGGTCTTTGCATTGCCGTTCAAAACTCAACTTTTTTTTTCCAATCGATTTTCGAAAAAAAGCATGGACCTTATCACTAAAAATTCATTTTTTTACGAAAGTCTCTGAAACCCATTGAAACGTACATATATAGAAAGGTTTTGTCAAATGCAACCAGCACATCCAAAGCAAACCCTTTTATAAGGTCTAGTTTTCGAGATATTTGCATTCAAAGTTATTTTTTTGAGTTATGAAGGCTTGTATGACTTTGGATGCCCACAGTTCCGCAAATAAGGCTATGACGTAATTTTCGCTTGCAAAACGCTTAATAAGTTTTTCAAGAGCTATCTATAGCTGAAAACTAGAACATTCTAGGAGGTCTGGTTGCGGAGATATCTTAATTCAAAGTAAATCCATTAAAATCGATTTTTTTGAGTTTTGAAAGTTTGCATGACTTTGGATGTCTACAGTTCCACAAATAAGGCTCGGAAGGCCTTGCGGTTTATTAAACGCTTAATCAGTTTTTGGAGAGCTATCCACTGCTGAAAACTAGAGCATTTTGTGGGCTCTGGTTGCAGAGAAATTTTAATTCAAAGTTAATCTTTCTTGTTTCAACCCAAAAACTAAAAATCTTAATATGGCCATAACTTCCAAAATAAGGCTCGTAAGAGGTTGCGGTTAACGTTGTTGAACAGATAACGGTCAGGTCTTTGCATTGCCGTTCAAAACTCAACTTTTTTTTTCCAATCGATTTTCGAAAAAAAGCATGGACCTTATCACTAAAAATTCATTTTTTTACGAAAGTCTCTGAAACCCATTGAAACGTACATAAGGTTTTGTCAAATGCAACCAGCACATCCAAAGCAAACCCTTTTATAAGGTCTAGTTTTCGAGATATTTGCATTCAAAGTTATTTTTTTAAGTTATGAAGGCTTGTATGACTTTGGATGCCCACAGTTCCGCAAATAAGGCTATGACGTAATTTTCGCTTGCAAAACGCTTAATAAGTTTTTCAAGAGCTATCTATAGCTGAAAACTAGAACATTCTAGGAGGTCTGGTTGCGGAGATATCTTAATTCAAAGTAAATCCATTAAAATCGATTTTTTTGAGTTTTGAAAGTTTGCATGACTTTGGATGTCTACAGTTCCACAAATAAGGCTCGGAAGGCCTTGCGGTTTATTAACCGCTTAATCAGTTTTTGGAGAGCTATCCATTGCTGAAAACTAGAGCATTTTGTAGGCTCTGGTTGCAGAGAAATTTTGATTCAAAGTTAATCTTTCCTGTTTCAACCCAAAAACTAAAAATCTTAATATGGCCATAACTTCTAAAATAAGGCTCGTTAGAGGTTGCGGTTAACGTTGTTGAACAGATAACGGTCAGGTCTTTGCATTGCCGTTCAAAACTCAACTTTTTTTTCCAATCGATTTTCGAAAAAAAGCATGGACCTTATCACTAAAAATTCATTTTTTTACGAAAGTCTCTGAAACCCATTGAAACGTACATATATAGAAAGGTTTTGTCAAATGCAACCAGCACATCCAAAGCAAACCCTTTTATAAGGTCTAGTTTTCGAGATATTTGCATTCAAAGTTATTTTTTTGAGTTATGAAGGCTTGTATGACTTTGGATGCCCACAGTTCCACAAATAAGGCTATGACGTAATTTTCGCTTGCAAAACGCTTAATTAGTTTTTCAAGAGCTATCTAAAGCTGAAAACTAGAACATTCTAGGAGGTCTGGTTGCGGAGATATCTTAATTCAAAGTAAATCCATTAAAATCGATTTTTTTGAGTTTTGAAAGTTTGCATGACTTTGGATGTCTACAGTTCCACAAATAAGGCTCGGAAGGCCTTGCGGTTTATTAAACGCTTAATCAGTTTTTGGAGAGCTATCCACTGCTGAAAACTAGAGCATTTTGTGGGCTCTGGTTGCAGAGAAATTTTAATTCAAAGTTAATCTTTCTTGTTTCAACCCAAAAACTAAAAATCTTAATATGGCCATAACTTCCAAAATAAGGCTCGTAAGAGGTTGCGGTTAACGTTGTTGAACAGATAACGGTCAGGTCTTTGCATTGCCGTTCAAAACTCAACTTTTTTTTTCCAATCGATTTTCGAAAAAAAGCATGGACCTTATCACTAAAAATTCATTTTTTTACGAAAGTCTCTGAAACCCATTGAAACGTACATATATAGAAAGGTTTTGTCAAATGCAACCAGCACATCCAAAGCAAACCCTTTTATAAGGTCTAGTTTTCGAGATATTTGCATTCAAAGTTATTTTTTTGAGTTATGAAGGCTTGTATGACTTTGGATGCCCACACAGTTCCGCAAATAAGGCTATGACGTCATTTTCGCTTGCAAAACGCTTAATTAGTTTTTCAAGAGCTATCTATAGCTGAAAACTAGAACATTCTAGGAGGTCTGGTTGCGGAGATATCTTAATTCAAAGTAAATCCATTAAAATCGATTTTTTTGAGTTTTGAAAGTTTGCATGACTTTGGATGTCTACAGTTCCACAAATAAGGCTCGGAAGGCCTTGCGGTTTATTAACCGCTTAATCAGTTTTTGGAGAGCTATCCATTGCTGAAAACTAGAGCATTTTGTAGGCTCTGGTTGCAGAGAAATTTTGATTCAAAGTTAATCTTTCCTGTTTCAACCCAAAAACTAAAAATCTTAATATGGCCATAACTTCTAAAATAAGGCTCGTTAGAGGTTGCGGTTAACGTTGTTGAACAGATAACGGTCAGGTCTTTGCATTGCCGTTCAAAACTCAACTTTTTTTTCCAATCGATTTTCGAAAAAAAGCATGGACCTTATCACTAAAAATTCATTTTTTTACGAAAGTCTCTGAAACCCATTGAAACGTACATATATAGAAAGGTTTTGTCAAATGCAACCAGCACATCCAAAGCAAACCCTTTTATAAGGTCTAGTTTTCGAGATATTTGCATTCAAAGTTATTTTTTTGAGTTATGAAGGCTTGTATGACTTTGGATGCCCACAGTTCCACAAATAAGGCTATGACGTAATTTTCGCTTGCAAAACGCTTAATTAGTTTTTCAAGAGCTATCTAAAGCTGAAAACTAGAACATTCTAGGAGGTCTGGTTGCGGAGATATCTTAATTCAAAGTAAATCCATTAAAATCGATTTTTTTGAGTTTTGAAAGTTTGCATGACTTTGGATGTCTACAGTTCCACAAATAAGGCTCGGAAGGCCTTGCGGTTTATTAAACGCTTAATCAGTTTTTGGAGAGCTATCCACTGCTGAAAACTAGAGCATTTTGTGGGCTCTGGTTGCAGAGAAATTTTAATTCAAAGTTAATCTTTCTTGTTTCAACCCAAAAACTAAAAATCTTAATATGGCCATAACTTCCAAAATAAGGCTCGTAAGAGGTTGCGGTTAACGTTGTTGAACAGATAACGGTCAGGTCTTTGCATTGCCGTTCAAAACTCAACTTTTTTTTTCCAATCGATTTTCGAAAAAAAGCATGGACCTTATCACTAAAAATTCATTTTTTTACGAAAGTCTCTGAAACCCATTGAAACGTACATATATAGAAAGGTTTTGTCAAATGCAACCAGCACATCCAAAGCAAACCCTTTTATAAGGTCTAGTTTTCGAGATATTTGCATTCAAAGTTATTTTTTTGAGTTATGAAGGCTTGTATGACTTTGGATGCCCACAGTTCCGCAAATAAGGCTATGACGTAATTTTCGCTTGCAAAACGCTTAATAAGTTTTTCAAGAGCTATCTATAGCTGAAAACTAGAACATTCTAGGAGGTCTGGTTGCGGAGATATCTTAATTCAAAGTAAATCCATTAAAATCGATTTTTTTGAGTTTTGAAAGTTTGCATGACTTTGGATGTCTACAGTTCCACAAATAAGGCTCGGAAGGCCTTGCGGTTTATTAAACGCTTAATCAGTTTTTGGAGAGCTATCCACTGCTGAAAACTAGAGCATTTTGTGGGCTCTGGTTGCAGAGAAATTTTAATTCAAAGTTAATCTTTCTTGTTTCAACCCAAAAACTTAAAATCTTAATATGGCCATAACTTCCAAAATAAGGCTCGTAAGAGGTTGCGGTTAACGTTGTTGAACAGATAACGGTCAGGTCTTTGCATTGCCGTTCAAAACTCAACTTTTTTTTTCCAATCGATTTTCGAAAAAAAGCATGGACCTTATCACTAAAAATTCATTTTTTTACGAAAGTCTCTGAAACCCATTGAAACGTACATATATAGAAAGGTTTTGTCAAATGCAACCAGCACATCCAAAGCAAACCCTTTTATAAGGTCTAGTTTTCGAGATATTTGCATTCAAAGTTATTTTTTTGAGTTATGAAGGCTTGTATGACTTTGGATGCCCACAGTTCCGCAAATAAGGCTATGACGTAATTTTCGCTTGAAAAACGCTTAATAAGTTTTTCAAGAGCTATCTATAGCTGAAAACTAGAACATTCTAGGAGGTCTGGTTGCGGAGATATCTTAATTCAAAGTAAATCCATTAAAATCGATTTTTTTGAGTTTTGAAAGTTTGCATGACTTTGGATGTCTACAGTTCCACAAATAAGGCTCGGAAGGCCTTGCGGTTTATTAAACGCTTAATCAGTTTTTGGAGAGCTATCCACTGCTGAAAACTAGAGCATTTTGTGGGCTCTGGTTGCAGAGAAATTTTAATTCAAAGTTAATCTTTCTTGTTTCAACCCAAAAACTAAAAATCTTAATATGGCCATAACTTCCAAAATAAGGCTCGTAAGAGGTTGCGGTTAACGTTGTTGAACAGATAACGGTCAGGTCTTTGCATTGCCGTTCAAAACTCAACTTTTTTTTTCCAATCGATTTTCGAAAAAAAGCATGGACCTTATCACTAAAAATTCATTTTTTTACGAAAGTCTCTGAAACCCATTGAAACGTACATAAGGTTTTGTCAAATGCAACCAGCACATCCAAAGCAAACCCTTTTATAAGGTCTAGTTTTCGAGATATTTGCATTCAAAGTTATTTTTTTAAGTTATGAAGGCTTGTATGACTTTGGATGCCCACAGTTCCGCAAATAAGGCTATGACGTAATTTTCGCTTGCAAAACGCTTAATAAGTTTTTCAAGAGCTATCTATAGCTGAAAACTAGAACATTCTAGGAGGTCTGGTTGCGGAGATATCTTAATTCAAAGTAAATCCATTAAAATCGATTTTTTTGAGTTTTGAAAGTTTGCATGACTTTGGATGTCTACAGTTCCACAAATAAGGCTCGGAAGGCCTTGCGGTTTGCTAACCGCTTAATCAGTTTTTAGAGAGCTATCTATTGCTGAAAACTAGAGCATTGTGTGGGGTCTGGTTGCAGAGAAATTTTGATTCAAAGTTAATCTTTCTTGTTTCAACCCAAAAACTAAAAATCTTAATATGGCCATAACTTCCAAAATAAGGCTCGTAAGAGGTTGCGGTTAACGTTGTTGAACAGCTAACGGTCAGGTCTTTGCATTGTCGTTCAAAAATAAACTTTTTTTTTCCAATCGATTTTCGAAAAAAAGCATGGACTACCCCCTAATCACTAAAAATTCATTTTTTTACGAAAGTCTCTGGAACCCATTGAAACGTACATATATAGAAAGGTTTTGTCAAATGCAACCAGCACATCCAAAGCAAACCCTTTTATAAGGTCTAGTTTTCGAGATATTTGCATTCAAAGTTATTTTTTTGAGTGATGAAGGTTTGTATGACTTTGGATGCCGCAAATAAGGCTATGACGTCATTTTTACTTGAAAAAAGCTTAATTAGTTTTTCAAGAGCTATTTATAGCTGAAAACTAGAACATTCTAGGAGATCTGGTTGCGGAGAAGCCCGGGCGTCATATTTTTTGACGCCCGGGCTTCATTTTATTTTTGACGCCCGGGCGTCAATTTATTTTTGACGTCCGGTCGTCATTTTATTTTTGACGCCCGGGCGTCAATTTTTTTTTTACGCCCGGGTGTCAATTTTTTTTGACGCCCGCGCGTCATTTTTTTGACGCCCGGGCGTCAAAAATAAAATGATGCCCAGGCGTCAAAAAAAAATGACGCCCGGGCGTAAAAAAAAAATTGACGCCCGGGCGTCAAAAATAAAATGACGACCGGACGTCAAAAATAAATTGACGCCCGGGCGTCAAAAATAAAATGAAGCCCGGACGTCAATTTTTTTTTTACGCCCGGGCGTCATTTTTTTTTGACGCCCGCGCGTCATTTTATTTTTGACGCCCGGGCGTCATTTTTTTTTTGACGCGCGCGCGTCATTTTTTTTGACGCCCGGGCGTCATTTTTTTTGACGCCCGGGCGTAATTTTTTTTTTGACGCCCGCGCGTCATTTTATTTTTGACGTCCGGGCGGCAATTTTTTTTGACGCCCGGGCGTCATTTTTTTTTTGACGCCCGGGCGTCAATTTTTTTTTTGACGCCTTGGCGTCATTTTTTTTTGACGCGCGCGCGTCATTTTTTTTGACGCCCGGGCGTCATTTTTTTTTGCCGCCCGCGCGTCATTTTATTTTTGACGCCCGGGCGTCATTTTTTTTTTGACGCCCGCGCGTCTTTTTTTTTGACGCCCGGGCGTCATTTTATTTTTGACGCCCGGGCGTCATTTTTTTTTGACGCCCGCGCGTCAATTTTTTTTGACGCCCGCGCGTCATTTTTTTGACGCCCGGGCGTCAATTTTTTTTGACGCCCGCGCGTCATTTTTTTGACGCCCACGCTTTTTTTTTTTGACGCGCGGGCGTCAATTTTTTTTTGACGCCCGGGCGTCATTTTTTTTTGACGCCCGCGCGTCATTTTATTTTTGACGCCCGCGCGTCATTTTTTTGACGCCCGGGCGTCAATTTTTTTTTGACGCCCGCGCGTCTTTTTTTTTGACGCCCGGGCGTCAATTTTTTTTTGACGCGCGCGCGTCATTTTTTTTGACGCCCGGGCGTCATTTTTTTTTTGACGCCCGGGCGTCATTTTTTTGACGCCCGCGCGTCTTTTTTTTTGACGCCCGGGCGTCAATTTTTTTTTGACGCCCGGGCGTCAATTTTTTTTTCACGCGCGCGCGTCATTTTTTTGACGCCCGCGCGTCATTTTTTTTGACGCCCGTCAATTTTTTTTGACGCCCGTCAATTTTTTTTGACGCCCGTCAATTTTTTTTGACGCCCGGGCGTCATTTTTTTTTTGCCGCCCGCGCGTCATTTTTTTTTGACGCCCGGGCGTCATTTTATTTTTGACGTCAATTTTTTTTTACGCCCGGGCGTCATTTTTTTTTGACGCCCGCGCGTCATTTTTTATTGAACAATTATTAATATTAAGTATAAAATTTCCAGTTAAAATTAATTTTCTATCGTCACAATTATTAATAACATTTTCTTTTTCTAAATTTTTACATATTAAAGTATAGTCATCAATTATTATTATTTTATTTTCTTTATTGTAACGAAAAGTACATGAATCTTTTGTTATACATGAATTACTTATATTTAAATCTTTCAAATAAGTGTTCTTAGGATTATACTCATATTGAACATTATTTATTTCTATAAATTGTAAATTTTCCATGTCTATTTCTTTTTTTTCGTTATTTGGTATTGGCATAACCATTTTTAACTGCGTCAAAATATAATCTTTTGGTAGTTTCACAGCTATTATGAGTCTATCTTGGTCGAGTTTCATAAGTCCTATTTTAGCATTTTTGAGTCTATCCCTAATGTCTTTATTTCCATTCCTGTCAATATACTCGGATGGAGTATACCTCGTTTAGCAGATGCTATGTTATCTAGTACGCTGTCAATTTTGCTTTCTAGAATTTGTAGTTTTACTAGTTGGTCTGTAATAAGTTGTTTTCTAAGAATGTCTTTTTGATTTGAGGCAATACTTTGGTAGGTATAGAATAAAGCTTCTCTATCTGATTCTATAGTTTTTTTTAAATTTGTTAATGGAGTTCATACATTTTTCGTTAATAGTAATTTGTTGGTTAAGGTTTGTTATGGCTGCATGATTGTTTGTATCAATTGTGTTCATATGTCCTATAATATCTTGTCTGTCATTGTCATCCATTGTTCCAAACAACCATTTCTGTCCTGTTCCTATAATGTTTATTAGTCCTCTTCGTTGTCTTTTTAGTGGAACTATTGCTCCAAGTTTTGATTTTATGTTGAAAATTTCATTCTGTATTTCGGTATTGTTTTCTAGTCGTAGAGTTTGCAAATTAACTTCTATCAGTCCGATTGTCGAAAATATATCCTTAGTGTCTATTATGTGTAATACTGGGCCTAAGTTTAAGGTAGTATATCCTCTATTGGTTTGTATTGGTGTTATTATGAGCGTTGCTTTCGTTGCTCTGATTATTATCAGCCAGAAGATCACCTGCAGCCACAAAATTACCTGCAAATTGATTTGGTCTTTTAATATTTGTTGGGTCAACATTTTTTAAATTATGTTTTCTATAGTATGTTTCGTTTTTATGTCTTAAATGTTTATAATTTCTTATGTAGCCTTCATTTCGTTTTTCATTATAATTTTCCCTAGAAATATTTCTTTTTTTTATTACTTTTTGCTTTTTATCTACTATTCTGTTTCTTAAATTTAACTGATTCGTCTTTTCTGCTGAATTTGGACTCATACCTTAAGTTGAATGGTATCTACTGTTGTATATTTGAATAGCTTTATGTATTTTTCGATTGGTAGAAATGTCTGTACTTTTAATTGTCAGTAAAATTTCAAGTAATGTGGAGTGGAATCTCTCTATATCTGAGTTTCCGGTATGTGAATTTGGTTTTGTCATATGCATTTCAATTCCTTCTTCCCTAAAGTATTCTTTAATATTTTCTGAGTTAAATTCATTGTCACAGATAATTTTTCTTGGTTTTCCGAATTTACTTACTTGTTCTTCTATACATTCTAATTTACTTGTCCAATTTTTACTACTTAAATTGTATCCATAAGCTTTTTTTGTAAGTTTGTCAATAAATTGCAGGTATGTTAGTTTATTGAAATGGTAAACATCCATATGTAAAATTTCATTTCCTTTAATTGGAGTTTCTGTTAGTCTAAACTTAGGTCTTATTGGTTTTCTGTCGTATTTACCTTCCTGACAAGTCTGACAATTCCCTATTACTCTAGAAATTTCTCTTATAAGTTTTGGAAAATATATTTTGTTTTTTAATTTGTGATATGTTTCTACTATACCTGAGTGATTACTCTCTTCTATGTGATATAAGGATATTTGTTTATGAGCATCTTCAACTTTTTCTAAATCTCTTGCTCTTTGAGTGAGCTTGTAGAATTTTACTTCTTTGTCGTGTCCATACATTTCAATTAAAACTTTTTGTACTTTATTATATTCAGTATCTTCTACTTCAGAATAAATTCCTATTGTTCCTGCTTTAATGGTTTTTTGAAATAAATCTTTCCAGGATTTGTTGTCTTTTGTCATATCTACCTGAATTATGGTTTTAGTGTGCAGTATTTTTATTTCAGTTTGCACAGAATAAGTCAATATTAGCTGAGTCTGGTAAGTATTTACAATTCCTTCTTTGATTTGAATATGGTCTAAAAGTTGTTCATTCGCTGAATGTACAGTTTCTGATGTTTCGTTTATTTCCTCTGGGATTCTACTCAGAAAATCTGCTATTTTATTTTCTTTACCTTTTGTATATTCAATTTCAAACTCAAATTCTTGTAGCTTAAGTAACCCTCTTTGAACTCTTTGACTAAGTTCTTTTCCATTGTATTTTTTTGCTAAATATTTTAAAGGCATATGGTCAGTTATTATTTTAAATTTCTGCCCCCAAAGATATGGTCTAAAATATGTGGTAGCCCACACTATAGCTAAAAATTCCTTGTCTGTTGTTGAATAATCCTTCTCATGGTCGTTTAAAGTTCGAGAAGCATAACAGACTGGCTGACCTTCTGGAGTAAGGACAGCTCCTAACGCAAAATTACTTGCATCAGTGAATAAAGAGAATTGTCTACTAAAATCTGGAAATCTAAGTATGTGATGTTTGATAAGAGTTTCTTTTAATCGTTCAAATGCTTGAATATATTCGGGGTCATTGTTGTTTATTTTCATATTCTTTTTTAGATATTTAACCATCGGGTAAGCTATTTTGGCGTAGTCTGCAATAAATTTCCTATAATACCCAGTACTACCTAAAAATCCTTGTAATTGCTTTATTGTCTGGGGCAATTGATATTTCTGTATAACTTCTATTTTCGCTGGGTTAGGTTTCATTCCTTCTGAGGTAAGTATGTGCCCTAAGTATTCTGTATTTTTCTTAAGGAAAGAGCATTTACTCAATTGTATTTTAAGATTATGGTCTGCTAATGCTTGAAAAATTTTGTCTAAAGATGTACTGTGTTCTTCTAATGATGTTGAAAAAATAAGTATATCATCAAGATATACTATGCAAATTTTTCCTATGTACTCTCTAAGAATCTCATTCATTAGACGTTGGAATGTCGCTGGGGCACTCTTCAGCCCAAAGGGCATTCTGGTATATTCATATAGACCGTTTGGTGTCACAAATGCAGTCTTATGCATATCATCAGGATGCACCTTTATTTGATGATATCCCTTGGCTAAATCAAGGGTAGAGAAATACTGAGACCTTCGTAGTTTATCAAGTATACTATCTATATTTGGTAATGGATATTTATCATCTACAGTAATATCATTGAGGGCTCTATAATCGACACATACTCTAAACTTAGCTTTTCCCTCACTATCGGGTTTTTTTGCGACCACTACAATTGGTGAAGCATATCGACTGTTGGACTTACGGATTATGCCCTGCCTTTCCATTTCAATAATTTGGATTCTTACCTCTTCTTCATGTTTTTGAGGCAGACGGTACAGTCTCGCATTAATTTGTTGGTCTGTAGATAATTTTATTTCGTGAACTATACTTTCGCAATTAGTAAGCTGATCCCCATCTTTATATAAGAGGTTTTTGTATTTTTGTAGCAAATCTTGTATTTTCTGTTTCTCATATATCTTTAAATCGTCTAAATTTACTTCCTCACTACCCCCTAACTCATAACATTCTATATATGGTTCTGTTTCTAAGACCATTGGAAGTATAGTTTTATTTTGTAGAAGTACTTCCTTATTTATAATGTTAATGCTTTCGACCATATTACTTAGTACATCCATTCCTAACAAAAGACTATATGTCTTATCTCCTAATGCCTTTCCATATGCTCTAACGAAAACATTTTGTGGGTAACCGAATTCTGTAGGTACTGGGACCTGATATATTTTTAATTTTTCTTTACTTTGGCTGTTTACGGTAGACAAGTTTAAAGTCAGCTCTTCAAGTACGTTATATGAACTACCTTCTATTTTGCTTGTATTTACCAAACTCATTGTACCCCTGTATCGAGTAAGCATGTGTGTTTCTGGTTTTCCAGCGCAAATACTACCTGTGTTTACCTACCAGAGAGGCTACATTCAGAAAAACCGGGGCTTCTATTGAATGTATTTCTTCTTGAACAACTTCGGCAGATCCTTGATCTATATTATTAATGTCCATTGGTTCAACATTCTGTCTATTACGAGATTGTCTGCTGTTTTGTACGGTATTATTTTGTTGGTTTCGGTTAGTCTGACCAGAATTATTATTTGTTTGTCGTTGATTCGTCTGTCTTGAGTTATTGTTATTAGTATTGGTTAGTGACCGTTGGTTGTTATGTCGGTATGTCCTTTCCGTCGGCCTAAAATCATAGTTTTGTCTATTGTTACTTCCGTTTGTTATTACGTTACCTAGATCGAACCCAACATATGAATATAATATGCTTTTAGCTTTAAGCAAGTCATATTCATCTCTAATTGCTCTAGCTAAGTTCCCTGTAGCTAGTTCTCTTATTTTATTTAAAACTACTGAATACAACATTATTTTTAAATTTTCCTTTTTATTTTCATACATAATAATTGTATGAATATCTGTTAATAAAAATTCAATTTTATTGATTAAGTCTAATACCGAACTCACTCTTAGGTTGTTTATCCGGCGTGTAACTTCTCCTTGGTCGATGCTCGGTCGGAATGACAGCTTCAGTATCTGCTTGGCTTCTTCCCACGTGGTTGTGTTGTTGGTAAGCAGTAGTTCCTTTACTTTACCAATCACCTTGCATTGCGAAATAGCTGTCCACATACCAGCTCGTCTATCCATCGGCGTCAAGCTCATGTGGTTGTCGACCACATTTATAAATTGGGTCAACTCTTGCCTGTTGCCCGAAAATTCTTTGATGTATGAAATTTCTTTCATAATCACAATGGCTCGGCTATTGGTTTGTTGTTGAGAATTGGCCTCTAATCTCAACAAAACTTGTGCCATCGTGTTAATCAGCGTTGCTTGCTCGTTTGCCATTTCGTCTATTGTTGGCAAATTCCTTCTAGAGTCGTGAAGAGTTTGTCGCGAAATTTTCAAAGTTTATTTAATTAAAATAAAAAGACACAAAAAAGAATATTGCTTTTGAGTTCGCACTGCACTTGGTTGTTGTTGTTGTTCTTTTTTTTTTTAATTGTTTCTTTGTTGTGACTGATTTGTAGTCTACAACAATAACTTTGTTTATTTTTTTTTTTAATTTCCACTGATTTTAAGTGCGAAAGAAATAAGGCTCGGAAGGCCTTGCGGTTTATTAACCGCTTAATCAGTTTTTGGAGAGCTATCCATTGCTGAAAACTAGAGCATTTTGTGGGCTCTGGTTGCAGAGAAATTTTAATTCAAAGTTAATCTTTCTTGTTTCAACCCAAAAACTAAAAATCTTAATATGGCCATAACTTCCAAAATAAGGTTGTTGAATAGATAACGGTCAGGTCTTTGCATTGCCGTTCAAAACTCAACTTTTTTTTTTCCAATCGATTTTCGAAAAAAAGCATGGACTACCCCCTAATCACTAAAAATTTATTTTTTTACGAAAGTCTCTGGAACCCATTGAAACGTACATATATAGAAAGGTTTTGTCAAATGCAACCAGCACATCCAAAGCAAACCCTTTTATAAGGTCTAGTTTTCGAGATATTTGCATTCAAAGTTATTTTTTTGAGTTATGAAGGCTTATATGACTTTGGATGTCCACAGTTCCGCAAATAAGGCTATGACGTCATTTTCGCTTGCAAAATGCTTAATTAGTTTTTCAAGAGCTTTCCATAGCTGAAAACAAGAAGATTCTAGGAAGCCTGGTTGCGGAGATATCTTAATTCAAAGTAAATCCATTAAAATCGAATTTTTTGAGTTTTGAAAGTTTGCATGACTTTGGATGTCTACAGTTCCACAAATAAGGCTCGGAAGGCCTTGCGGTTTATTAACCGCTTAATCAGTTTTTGGAGAGCTATCCATTGCTGAAAACTAGAGCATTTTGTGGGCTCTGGTTGCAGAGAAATTTTAATTCAAAGTTAATCTTTCTTGTTTCAACCCGAAAACTAAAAATCTTAATATGGCCATAACTTCCAAAATAAGGCTCGTAAGAGGTTGCGGTTAACGTTGTTGAGCAGATAACGGTCAGGTCTTTGCATTGCCGTTCAAAACTCAACTTTTTTTTCGAAAGATATCTTAATTCAAAGTAAATCCATTAAAATCGATTTTTTTGAGTTTTGAAAGTTTGCATGACTTTGGATGTCTACAGTTCCACAAATAAGGCTCGGAAGGCCTTGCGGTTTATTAACCGCTTAATCAGTTTTTGGAGAGCTATCCATTGCTGAAAACTAGAGCATTTTGTGGGCTCTGGTTGCAGAGAAATTTTAATTCAAAGTTAATCTTTCTTGTTTCAACCCGAAAACTAAAAATCTTAATATGGCCATAACTTCCAAAATAAGGCTCGTAAGAGGTTGCGGTTAACGTTGTTGAACAGATAACGGTCAGGTCTTTGCATTGCCGTTCAAAACTCAACTTTTTTTTTCCAATCGATTTTCGAAAAAAAGCATGGACTACCCCCTTATCACTAAAAATTCATTTTTTGACGAAAGTCTCTGGAACTCATTAAAACGTACAAATATAGAAAGGTTTTGTCAAATGCAACCAGCACATCCAAAGCAAACCCTTTTATAAGGTCTAGTTTTCGAGATATTTGCATTCAAAGTTATTTTTTTGAGTTATGAAGGCTTGTATGACTTTGGATGCCCACAGTTCCGCAAATAAGGCTATGACGTCATTTTCGCTTGCAAAACGCTTAATTAGTTTTTCAAGAGCTATCCATAGCTGAAAACTAGAACATTCTAGGAGGTCTGGTTGCGGAGATATCTTAATTCAAAGTAAATCCATTAAAATCGATTTTTTTGAGTTTTGAAAGTTTGCATGACTTTGGATGTCTACAGTTCCACAAATAAGGCTCGGAAGGCCTTGCGCTTAATCAGTTTTTGGAGAGCTATCCATTGCTGAAAACTAGAGCATTTTGTGGGCTCTGGTTGCAGAGAAATTTAAATTCAAAGTTAATCTTTCTTGTTTCAACCCAAAAACTAAAAGTCTTAATATGGCCATAACTTCCAAAATAAGGCTCGTAAGAGGTTGCGGTTAACGTTGTTGAACAGATAACGGTCAGGTCTTAGCATTGCCGTTCAAAACTCATTGCGTTGCATTTCAAAACTCAACTTTTTTTTTCCAATCGATTTTCGAAAAAAAGCATGGACTACCCCCTTATCACTAAAAATTCATTTTTTTACGAAAGTCTCTGGAACCCATTGAAACGTACATATATAGAAAGGTTTTGTCAAATGCAACCAGCACATCCAAAGCAAACCCTTTTATAAGGTCTAGTTTTCGAGATATTTGCATTCAAAGTTATTTTTTTGAGTTATGGAGGCTTGTATGACTTTGGATGTCCACAGTTCCGCAAATAAGGCTATGACGTCATTTTCGCTTGCAAAATGCTTAATTAGTTTTTTGAGAGCTATCCATAGCTGAAAACTAGAAGATTCTAGGAGGTCTGGTTGCGGAGATATCTTAATTCAAAGTAAATCCATTTAAATCGATTTTTTTGAGTTTTGAAAGTTTGCATGACTTTGGATGTCTACAGTTCCACAAATAAGGCTCGGAAGGCCTTGCGGTTTATTAACCGCTTAATTAGTTTTTGGAGAGCTATCCATTGCTGAAAACTAGAGCATTTTGTGGGCTCTGGTTGCAGAGAAATTTTAATTCAAAGTTAATCTTTCTTGTTTCAACCCAAAAACTAAAAATCTTAATATGGCCATAACTTCCAAAATAAGGCTCGTAAGAGGTTGCGCTTAACGTTGTTGAACAGATAACGGTCAGGTCTTTGCATTGCCGTTCAAAACTCAACTTTTTTTTTCCAATCGATTTTCGAAAAAAAGCATGGACTACCCCCTAATCACTAAAAATTCATTTTTTTACGAAAGTCTCTGGAACCTATTGAAACGTACATATATAGAAAGGTTTTGTCAAATGCAACCAGCACATCCAAAGCAAACCCTTTTATAAGGTCTAGTTTTCGAAATATTTGCATTCAAAGTTATTTTTTTGAGTTATGGAGGCTTGTATGACTTTGGATGTCCACAGTTCCGCAAATAAGGCTATGACGTCATTTTCGCTTGCAAAATGCTTAATAAGTTTTTCGAGAGCTATCCATAGCTGAAAACTAGAAGATTCTAGGAGGTCTGGTTGCGGAGATATCTTAATTCAAAGTAAATCCATTAAAATCGATTTTTTTGAGTTTTGAAAGTTTGCATGACTTTGGATGTCTACAGTTCCACAAATAAGGCTCGGAAGGCCTTGCGGTTTATTAACCGCTTAATCAGTTTTTGGAGAGCTATCCATTGCTGAAAACTAGAGCATTTTGTGGGCTCTGGTTGCAGAGAAATTTTAATTCAAAGTTAATCTTTCTTGTTTCAACCCAAAAACTAAAAATCTTAATATGGCCATAACTTCCAAAATAAGGCTCGTAAGAGGTTGCGCTTAACGTTGTTGAACAGATAACGGTCAGGTCTTTGCATTGCCGTTCAAAACTCAACTTTTTTTTTTCCAATCGATTTTCGAAAAAAAACATGGACTACCCCCTTATCACTTAAAATTCATTTTTTTACGAAAGTCTCTGGAACCCATTGAAACGTACATATATAGAAAGGTTTTGTCAAATGCAACCAGCACATCCAAAGCAAACCCTTTTATAAGGTCTAGTTTTAGAGATATTTGCATTCAAAGTTATTTTTTTGAGTTATGAAGGCTTGTATGACTTTGGATGCCCACAGTTCCGCAAATAAGGCTATGACGTCATTTTCGCTTGCAAAACGCTTAATAAGTTTTTCAAGAGCTATCCATAGCTGAAAACTAGAACATTCTAGGAGGTCTGGTTGCGGAGATATCTTAATTCAAAGTAAATCCATTAAAATCGATTTTTTTGAGTTTTGAAAGTTTGCATGACTTTGGATGTCTACAGTTCCACAAATAAGGCTCGGAAGGCCTTGCGGTTTATTAACCGCTTAATCAGTTTTTGGAGAGCTATCCATTTCTGAAAACTAGAGCATTTTGTGGGCTCTGGTTGCAGAGAAATTTTGATTAAAAGTTAATCTTTCTTGTTTCAACCCAAAAACTAAAAATCTTAATATGGCTTAATGGCCGTTACGCAACCGTTACGCATGCATTACGCATCCGTTACGCATGCGTTACGCATCCGTTACGCATGCGTTACGCATGCGTTACGCATCCATTACGCATGCGTTACGCATCCGTTCCGCATGCGTTACGCATCCGTTACGCATGCGTTACGCATCCGTTACGCATGCGTAACGCATCCCTTTTGAATGCTTTACGCAACCGTTACGCATGCGTTACGCATCCGTTACGCGTGCGTAACGCATCCGTTTTGCATGCGTTACGCAACCGTTACGCATGCGTTACGCATCCGTTACGCATGCGTTACGCATCCGTTACGCGTGCGTTACGCATGCGTTACGCATCCGTTACGCGTGCGTTACGCATCCGTTACGCGTGCGTTACGCATCCGTTACGCGTGCGTTACGCATCCGTTACGCGTGCGTTACGCATCCGTTACGCATGCGTTACGCATCCGTTACGCATCCGTTACGCATCCGTTACGCATGCGTTACGCTTGCGTTACGCATCCGTTACGCGTGCGTTACGCACCCGTTACGCGTGCGTTACGCATCCGTTACGCGTGCGTTACGCATCCGTTACGCATGCGTTACGCATCCGTTACGCATCCGTTACGCATGCGTTACGCATCCGTTACGCATGCGTTACGCATCCGTTACGCATGCGTTACGCATCCGTTACGCATCCGTTACGCATGCGTTACGAGTCCGTTACGCATGCGTTACGAGTCCGTTACGCATGCGTTACGCACCCGTTACGCATGCGTTACGAGTCCGTTACGCATGCGTTACGAGTCCGTTACGCATGCGTTACGAGTCCGTTACGCATGCGTTACGCATCCGTTACGCATGCGTTACGCATCTACCCCCTTATCACTAAAAATTCATTTTTTTACGAAAGTCTCTGGAACCCATTGAAACGTACATATATAGAAAGGTTTTGTCAAATGCAACCAGCATATCCAAAGCAAGCCCTTTTATAAGGTCTAGTTTTCGAGATATTTGCATTCAAAGTTATTTTTTTGAGTTATGAAGGCTTGTATGACTTTGGATGCCCACAGTTCCGCAAATAAGGCTATGACCTCATTTTCGCTTGCAAAACGCTTAATTAGTTTTTCAAGAGCTATCCATAGCTGAAAACTAGAACATTCTAGGAGGTCTGGTTGCGGAGATATCTTAGTTCAAAGTAAATCCATTAAAATCGATTTTTTTGAGTTTTGAAAGTTTGCATGACTTTGGATGTCTACAGTTCCACAAATAAGGCTCGGAAGGCCTTGCGGTTTATTAACCGCGTAATCAGTTTTTGGAGAGATATCCATTGCTGAAAACTAGAGCATTTTGTGGGCTCTGGTTGCAGAGAAATTTTGATTCAAAGTTAATCTTTCTTGTTTCAACCCAAAAACTAAAAATCTTAATATGGCCATAACTTTACGCTTCCGTAACGCATGCGTTACGCATCCGTTACGCATGCGTTACGCAACCGTTACGCATGCGTTACGCATCCGTTACGCAACCGTTACGCATGCGTTACGCATCCGTTACGCATGCGTTACGCATCCGTTACGCAACCGTTACGCATCCGTTACGCATGCGTTACGCATCCGTTACGCATGCGTTACGCATCCGTTCCGCATGCGTTACGCATCCGTTACGCATGCGTTACGCATCCGTTACGCGTGCGTAACGGATGCGTAACGCATGCGTAACGGATGCGTAACGGTTGCGTAACGGATGCGTAACGCATGCGTAACGGATGCGTAACGCATGCGTAACGGTTGCGTAACGGATGCGTAACGCATGCGTAACGGTTGCGTAACGCATGCGTAACGGATGCGTAACGCATGCGTTACGGAAGCGTAAAGTTATGGCCATATTAAGATTTTTAGTTTTTGGGTTGAAACAAGAAAGATTAACTTTTAATCAAAATTTCTCTGCAACCAGAGCCCACAAAATGCTCTAGTTTTCAGAAATGGATAGCTCTCCAAAAACTGATTAAGCGGTTAATAAACCGCAAGGCCTTCCGAGCCTTATTTGTGGAACTGTAGACATCCAAAGTCATGCAAACTTTCAAAACTCAAAAAAATCGATTTTAATGGATTTACTTTGAATTAAGATATCTCCGCAACCTGACCTCCTAGAATGTTCTAGTTTTCAGCTATGGATAGCTCTTGAAAAACTAATTAAGAGTTTTGCAAGCGAAAATGACGTCATAGCCTTATTTGCGGAACTGTGGGCATCCAAAGTCATACAAGCCTTCATAACTCAAAAAAATAACTTTGAATGCAAATATCTCGAAAACTAGACCTTATAAAAGGGTTTGCTTTGGATGTGCTGGTTGCATTTGACAAAACCTTTCTATATATGTACGTTTCAATGGGTTCCAGAGACTTTCGTAAAAAAATGAATTTTTAGTGATAAGGGGGTAGTCCATGCTTTTTTTCGAAAATCGATTGGAAAAAAAAAGTTGAGTTTTGAACGGCAATGCAAAGACCTGACCGTTATCTGTTCAACAACGTTAACCGCAACCTCTTACGAGCCTTATTTTGGAAGTTATGGCCATATTAAGATTTTTAGTTTTTGGGTTGAAACAAGAAAGATTAACTTTGAATCAAAATTTCTCTGCAACCAGAGCCCACAAAATGCTCTAGTTTTCAGCAATGGATATCTCTCCAAAAACTGATTACGCGGTTAATAAACCGCAAGGCCTTCCGAGCCTTATTTGTGGAACTGTAGACATCCAAAGTCATGCAAACTTTCAAAACTCAAAAAAATCGATTTTAATGGATTTACTTTGAACTAAGATATCTCCGCAACCAGACCTCCTAGAATGTTCTAGTTTTCAGCTATGGATAGCTCTTGAAAAACTAATTAAGCGTTTTGCAAGCGAAAATGAGGTCATAGCCTTATTTGCGGAACTGTGGGCATCCAAAGTCATACAAGCCTTCATAACTCAAAAAAATAACTTTGAATGCAAATATCTCGAAAACTAGACCTTATAAAAGGGCTTGCTTTGGATATGCTGGTTGCATTTGACAAAACCTTTCTATATATGTACGTTTCAATGGGTTCCAGAGACTTTCGTAAAAAAATGAATTTTTAGTG